>BGZK01001695.1:0-116912 GCA_005406025.1 Eumeta japonica | reverse complement strand
TGATAACAACCGGCCCATACTAGCACACATGTGAATTTGAATCCAATAGGTTTTAGTAATCATGCAAACATACTTATTTATACCGATATTATTTTTAATTATTTTTTTACAAATATTATTAGAAGTGATGTGAATATCGTCACTTAAATTCTTCATTGAATATTTCGTTCATTGGTTCGGAGCTTAGATGCGAAAGACCAACTGATCCGTAGATCAATATGAATATTAAACTGACCCCTCTACCCATTTTTATTTAATACTTTTACTAAATAATTTATTTATAAATGCCAAAGTCCACGTAGTCGAAGCCTATGACACGGAGACGCACGCGTCACAAAACGTCGGACGCAATATAAATAATAAATACGTGGATCACGTACGCGGCGGTCCCGGGGTAACGGAATAATGTCCAATTTACAATTCACGCCTTCGGTAATACGTTTTGCAGGCGCGCAACACCGAACCGCGCAGTAAATTACCTCCGGGACAAACTATCGGGAATTCGCGCGGGCGGGCGGCGCGGGCGGCGCGCCCCGCCCGAGGGGGCTTGCGGCTGCAGCTCGGCGATACGTCCAGGGCGTGGGCGGCGACGTTCGACCGTTCGGATGTACGATTTGACCGGAAGAACATGGTGATTTCGGCACCTGCATATAGAAGCAGAAGAAGAAATATGATAGTTAAAAAAGAACTAAGAGGTTAAAAATAAAGTAAGAAATGAGCCATCCTTTACATTCTTACCTTTGGCCGACTTAAAGTCGCCTCTTTTTGTCGACCTTATTCCATTACCAGAATATAAGCCTTGAATATTCAACAGCCGGAGGGAAAAAAAGAGTGTAGAAAGCTTTTATTCTGCAGACGGTATCAGATTTACAAAAAAAGAAGGAAACTTAATGTCGAACAAAGGTTAAAATGTCGAGAATGAATTGTATCCAATCAAAATAATTTATCTTTAACTTTTTAGTTCATTTCTGGGTTCCCTCGGTAACAAGAAATATTAATAGTCTCTATGTCCATCCGTCCGTCTGTCTGTCTGCGACTTTAGTTCAAAAGCTCTTAGTACTAGAAATCTATATTTATTATTTTTTCATCGTAACGAATATAAAGACGGGACGAATTCGAATCATGGTCCACCTTCACTCGAGGAGGCTGCTGTAAATGAGGTTTGCGGAGTGAATCGGGATGAGCAGGCTCCCTCTGCGACCGATTAGCGTTTACAAAGAATTTTGTAAACGATAATCGGTCGCAGACGGAGCCTGCGGAATCGAGCGGATTTCAAAATGACTTTAAAACAAATCAAGGTCGATTTAAGGGGGACATATATATATAAATCTCGCCGATAAAGTGGTAGACTAAAATCTTGAAAACATTTTTTTTAGTGTACCTCCCCTACACGTGAACAGGGTTGATTTTTTCTCATCTATCGAATTCTATCAAGACAAATCAAACGAGCCCAACCCCGATGGGTTTGCGTCGTTTTGTCACAAAACTCCTGTGGCCAATTTCTCGCTTCATCTTCAGACCCTGAACATCATCAAATACCAGATTACTCGTCACAACAAATCAAACGGCCGTAAATTCAATGGGGTCGCTTTGTTTTGTTACAGAGTTCCACCTTACGGCTCCACAATCACACCAGCTCTACGACATCATTATTTAGCATTTTCGTCCAATGTGAATTTGATGCATATAAATATTAACTCAATCGAACACTGGGAATTGAATCAAATATAGCTTGCAAGATTTGATTACAGATAGCGGGTTGGGTAATTAAATAAAAGCATATAAAGAGGATGTGATTTAAAATTATACTCGACTAAAGTAAAATGACGCATCAATATAAACACCATTGAAATATTAGTTCAAATTGCTAGTTTTTTTTTTTTATATTTTAAAGTTTCGTAGGTAGACATAAATTCAACAAAATGAAAAAATCTCTTTATGGGAGAATTAAAAAAAAATGCAGTAATAAATAGAATAGCCGTAGGATATTTCTCTTAACTCTGTTATTACGAGATGCTAAAGAATTAAAAAAAAAACCATACAGTCTTTTTTTCTATTTCAGTGTCTTATAAACCTTTATTCTTAAGATAAAATGGAACAAAAATGTAATTTTAAACAAAATGAATTTAATATAAAGAATATATATATATATATATATATATATATATATATATATATAAAGATATCCAAACATATTTTTCCTAGGACAATTAATCGTATTTCTTTTTAATTGTTGCCGTGGTCTTTACTGTCATACTATGACATGTTGTTGATCAGTGTTAGCGATTGACGAGTCAGTTGACTATAATCTTATCTTCTATATATATATATATATATATATATATATATATATATATATATATATATATATATAATGAAAATAGGTTGTCTTTGTTCGCCAATCACGTAAAAACTACTAAACGTATAGACATGGGACTGGGACCATTCGATGCGAGATGATTTGTAGATGGTTCTAGGCTACTCATTTTTCGAATTCCGTAAATCCTTCGCCATTTTATTTATAATAAAAATTATCCAGCGAAGCGGGCGGGTCAGCTAGTCATAATATAAGTTTGCGACAAAAGTTGGCTGTATAAGGCTGAGTGCTTTTGCTTAGCTTCAGAGTAGTTGAATTTTCTAAAAACTTACAAAAAAATGAGTAATCGTAAAGCGGATGGTCCGTACTTTGTGTTATGGCGTATTTTTTCTTCGGACCGTTCTTACGTGTTCAAACATGCTTATGTTTTATCGAAGTTTTCATTTTTCATGTTCATTTAGTATCATTATTACTTGTTTGTTGTATTTCCTCTGCTATTGTTTTCATGTTGCGCTTTCATTTTGTTAAAATTGAGCAGTTGGTGCGTCAATTATCGTTTACGTCAATGTTAACAATTTCGTTTGTACAAGTCGAAATAACTTACGACGTGCGTACTTTTGTTCAAAGACCGTAGAAGCCATTTACAAGGAAAGTTGACCGTCCCAAGGTTTATTGTATAAATATAGTAGCATCTGGACAACCCAACTTTTGTCGGTGCCTTTCAAGTTTTCCGTGAAAAAGTATAAATTCCTACGTAGAAAATTGCTTATGTTCATTTCCAACAATAAAGATATAACAACAAAATATATACATGTAAAATAATATACTAAATATGCATTGTTGTTGTTTATGACAATAAATTAATGTCACAAATGACAGTACCTCTAAGGTTACCTAAATTTTGACATGTCTAGTTTTTAAATTTAACAGTTAGCAGTTAACTATTGCAAATGAGAGTTCGGTGCACAGCGCCGTTAAAGTAATAAGATTACATTTATATTAACGCACCACGGCTACTTAACATCAAATGTAAAAATTTATAAAGAAATCTAGACTACAAGTCCGTTTTTTATTACTATGAAATTTGAAATATGTAGATACAGTTTAAAATACTGACAGCTGATGGACTCGCACCGGCAAAATAATGTGAATCTCTGTAGACGCTCTTTAATCAACAGAATAAACGGTTTCGGTGAAACTATTAATATTTCATTTCTCTATAAATACTCTAAAAGTACAGATCAAGCGAAAATCCTTCTTGCATTCTAAAACATCCACTTCCGTGTCATCATCGGCACACGGAGGGAATGCTCACTTCGCGTTCAGAACAATATCCTTCACGAAAAACGGTCCCGAGCGAGTGAAATACCGCACGAGATTCTATTGTTTGAGTTTCTTTTTTTTTTGTCTACCGCAAGAAAATAAATGTGCAAGTTCGACGCGCGGCGGAACGTAAGAAAATTCGTTTTGTAATGAATAAAAGTCGCGACGGCCCTCGGCCGGGTGCGGGACACTGTCGGAATTCTATCGGAGGCCCTCGGCGTCCGCCCGCCCTCCGCGTCCGCCCGCCCTCCGCTCTGAATGCAAACGAGACGAAACTACATTTTTGCATGTATGACTCGTGAATGGAGAGTTGAGCGTTTACTTAAACGTATGCGTTTAGACGCCCCCGTCGCTTTGTAGCGTCGTAGACTATCCGTCGTTATATTATTGTTTTCGGGGGGCAAACGGGCTTGTAGATTGCGCTGGCGAGTATATTGTCACCGCCGCCCATTGACCATCGCGACTCCAGAAGTATCGTTGGTAAGTTGTAGCCTTTTCAGAAAGGGAATAGAGTGTTATAAAAACTAAAATCCGCAAGTATTATTACTATGTGCTTTTACAATGCCATGACACAGATAATTCTCCAGTGCTTTGTACAGTCGTGCAAACGATACGAAATACTGTAGTGGCATCCATGACGCACAATGCCTAATTTTTATAAAAAAAAATGATCAATGTTCATTTATCTGTATTATTGTAAAACTATAATAAGCCTGCGTCGTCTGTATGTTAAGAATATTTTGAACAACTAATTGGAATTGACTATTTAAGAGGGGTGAACCCAAAACAGTTATTTTAAAACTTTTTCTGTTTCTCGTAGTCGTGACATCACCCAAAAACCACTGAACGAATTTTCATGCAATTTTCACAATTCGATAACACGGAATCCAATTTAAAATTCAAGCTGCGTAACAAGATATATTGTAGTCTACAGAAGAAGTCGCGGTCAGTATCTACTACGCTATAGATAAACTATAGTAGTTAAAAATCTTCATTAACACACGCATTATAGTAACAAAAACAAGTTAGAATAGAACAAGAACATTTGTGACCGTTATAAATTGTTTAAAATTATGAATACATAGTAAATGCATACCGATTTTATTGGCGCGAACTTTTAACTTAAGGAGCGGTTTTAGGCACGTAGAGGAAAACTTTAGCACGGTAATAAGAAAACGTCACGTTTTCCCGCCACGCTCAACCGTCACATTTGCGCCTCACGTTTTCTCATCAAAACGCTCCAGATTATGTTGAATGGAAAACAAATGTTTTTCACTTTAGCTATCATAAACTTTTCATTGAAAAGTATATAATAATAATTCCACCATTGTAAACGAATTAGAAAAAAAATTATAATAACAATAATGATAAAATTAATGCACTTTTTGTACTTATCTCTCCAATAAAACAACAAAAGGAAAAAAAAATTTTTTTTTCAAACTCATTTATTCTAATTATTTTAAATTTTAAATAAAAATGAAAATTGTGTATAATCTAAAAAAGTTTCATTTCTCACGATCGATCTCCCTTTTTCTCTAATAAAAGACTTTCCATTTGATCTACGTTGAAGAGTAACTACTTTTTCAGACATCATAGACTAGTATTTTTTTATACCTTATTCATGGATAAAAACCAAAAGGGTGCCATAGCTGATTTTCATCGCCCTCTTTTGGTTTCGTTCGAGTCGTGCTATATGAATTCATTACGAAGCAGCACACGAATTCACAAAAACAAAGCCACGGCACTTCACGAAACCGGCATTCGTAAGATGAGCACAACAGTTAATACAGCTGTTTGCATAAAATACTAGACCATAAAAAACTCTTCATGCCACTCGGATCTTTGGGCCGTCGACGCGCAGCCGCAGCCGTGATGACGTATCGTCGCTTTTAAACATCACAAGCGGACTGTCAACTTTTGATGAAAGACGTCCGATACCTTGATGGCATTTCTATAAAGAAATGGAAGTTCAAAGAGGGAAGCGTTTCACGTTACGTCGGCCGACACGGCGGCTGTTGTAAAAGTCGGCCGGCTGGGTCGCCCGTGCCAAAGGAGTGCAGTTTCACAGACCGGCAACCTAGAACAATCAAATTATTTCGATCTATTAAATCCTGTAGAGGGCTGCCTGTCGCCGAGCGTAGCTTTATCGAAGGTTGAAACTAATTTCGGGAATTCCCGTATCATGTATGTCATGAAAGAGCAACGGTTCGTAGGTTTTCGGTGACAGCCAGTCTCCGTCTATTTGTAGGAAATTTCTAAGCGAATAAGTATTTTTTGGGCGAGAACTTAACTTTAAAGAAAGAAAATTTGTTATAGTGTTTTGTAATACTTATGTGTAAATTAATCGTATTATTGTGCATACAAGGATGTATACGACCCATCTTAAAACTGATTATGGCAGGATCCGAATTTGGTTTTCATTCATTTATTGATAACGACGAAACAAATTACAAACCTTATAGATACTCAGTACCGACATTTTTTTTTTTTTGCTAAAAGTGTTTCCAATATAATAACCTATCAAAACAACTTATATACAATCATAGGCAGAGGATTCAATACCGCCACTAAAAGTTTAAATTATAGTACACTATTGATCGTCAGTCATATTAGCCGAGCATTATATTCAGGTTAATAGGTTGAAGTTCCCAAAAACCTCCGAATTATTTTCATTAAAAGGCGAAAATAAATAATAGCACGTTCCGGCAGCCGGCGCGACGTACGCGCATCTCGCCCGCCGCGGCTGTGACCGGATCGTGTTCGGCGCCGTCCGCACATACGTATGTGCCCTTTGTGTGGACCTATCACTTTTCCGCCCATAAGAGCATTCCAGCCGGCTTTGTTCCATCAAGCTCTTCGCGCGTCGCCGGCGGGCGGCGCCGCGGGCCGCCCCCGGCTCGTCGTCTCTAACGAACGATTCGGGCTTAACGCCCAACGATAAGTACGAATTTCTACCAGAGCTGCTATATAGGTGTGGACCGCCTTTGGATTTATTTTTCCTCATTATGTTTGATCGTTTTCGTATTTACTTGCGGGGTTAGAAAACATTTACTAGTACTTTTAAAAATATGAGCAGTTTGTTCCGTATTGTCTTATTCTATTTTAATAATTCTTTAATTTTCGATGACAAACACACAAATAAAGCTTGTTTCCAAAATGTACATTTAAATAGCGTTTAGCTTTTTATAACTATTTAGTAATTAATTTTTAGAATATGTTCCACTTTTCTTAAGAATTAATCTTTCTCTGACCATAATATATTCTTAGTTATCCAGAAGTTAATAAGTCAGTATAATTGAAGTTATTACTATGTTATAATATATTATAATAAGCTAATTTAAATAAATAAGTTAATCAAGTAATAATTAATAGTTAACTACTAATGACAAATTATATTTCTAAAATGTTTCAAAGAATAGGGAATTTATCTAATTCTACTTAATAAATATGTACTTATAATTTAATTTAAATATTAAAATTAAATTACTAATACTAAAATTATTTTAAATATTGATCAAGACAAGTTTAGATAAATATTAGTCTTATTTCACGATCATCAAAATGTGATACAGAATATGAGAAATTTTTATTGAATAAGAAGTATGGCAATATTTACTGACGATTAATAACGATTACAGATTTTACCTACCTCTTTGCATTCTGCCTCAAACCTCCAAAAATAAACATATATTAACTAACATCTAACGGAAATAAGACAAGTTTATAACTCACAATTTCTTACATGTTTATTGAAAAATAAAACCAATCAATTGAGACACGTTTCTCAACTCCAACAAAAATGTCCAACGCATGTGTATCGATACATCAAAGTACCGATGCGGTACGCCCGCTGCGCGTGTCCGGCGCCGGCGCCGTCCCTCAGCCGTCGCGGCGGACGCAGTCAATTATCAGATAAGTCGCCCCGGGCCCATCCCGTCGCCTAAAGGGTGAAAAATCGAAAGAAAACATCCTTACGCAAACACATCTCCGGCTTCCGTACGATACATCATCGGCTGTGCTCTGAATTCATAAGAGCGCTCTTATAAACGTAAACGGCTTTAGTACCTATCGCGAGATGCGGTGAAACATATAGGAACGATTCAATCTTATTACTCTGAGGGACCGAGTCTCGTGCGCACACATATATTTATTACCGGCTGTGCCCGCAGCTCCGCTTACGTGGACTGCAGAATTGTTCAGTTTTTTTTTATCAATAAAGTAGAATTGTGTTGGGGTGTGTTAATTATGAGATAAATAATTATAATACACATTTTTTTTATTTATATATTCTTTTATAGAGGTGTTAGGTGTTCCGTGTATTTTTTGTTTCCTAACTTGAAAAAACATATTTTGTCTACATAAAAGCCTCTTTGTATACAACATGCCTCGTTTTTTGATAGACGCGAGTCTGTTCCCCGCCGATGAGAGCTGGGTGTTATTTCAAGAAAAAAAATGCTTGTTATGTATCATCCTTAGAAAATAGACATATGCTATCGCAATTTTTTTATAGATTTTAGTAAGATCTACAATTATACAGTGCATGCGTTTGATATACTCTTAAAGTTCAGTCAGCGTAAGCCATTTAAAGCTCCAAAAAACGTCTTTTTTCCAACTTCATTAATTATTATCCTCTCTGCTCATTTCTTACGTTACTATATATAACAAAATATATGCTAGAAGTTAGTCAGATAATATGGTTAAGTTATTAATTAAAAAAAAAACAAAAGGACATAAACGGACAGACAGACAGACATAGGCGTTAAGTTTTATAACATGAACTGTTAAAAGATTTTCAAATTATAAATATTAATGTTGCTTTTTTTTAAACACGTTATTCGTTCACTGTATATTGTATGTTGTAGAAGATTACATTTTGATAAGGCAATAATGTGATTCTTTTAATTTTTCCCGGTTAATGCTGAACATTATTTTCATATGTCAGTTCTAATTTTCTTCAATATAATACACTTAGATAAGAGATCAACGTAATTTTTTTGTTTGCGAATCGATTGTAATGAAATAAACACTAAAAGTTACGGAAAGATTTGTACAATATAACAGTGAAAATAGAATTCATGTCGATTAAACTGTTCCTGAGATTAGCGTGCACAAACGCACAGACCAACAAACAGAAATTTTAAAAACAATTAATTGGTTACGGTAACATAAGTACAACGTGTCTGCATTGTTTTTTTTTTTTAATATTTAATGTACAAACACGGCTCGCTTGTGATTTTATTATATGCACAGATCCGTATTTCAGTGACGTTTCAAACGATTTCGATGTTAATTTGTACTTTGATAACATTTTACTTCTCAAGTTCATAGCTATAAATGTTATATTGCGTATATAAGTTCCCTGGAAAAACGTGATTTAAAAATATTTTTATAAAAGTTTCTTTATAGTGCCATCTCGTATAGTTTTGATATAACATTATGTGTCTAAATATTTATTGTTGGAAACTAACATAAGCATCTCTTCCTGTAGTAAAGTGTCATATTTTCATGACAACCTTCTAAGACGCCGAACAAACTTCGGTTGTTCAGGTACTATGAATAAAATAAATCGATAACAACAGAAGTTGGGCCCATAGTGTAAACAAACTTAACAAAATAATGACCGCTAGTACTGTCAAAAAAAACATTAAATAAACAAAAATTTGCAATTTATTTCTCAATACTTATTTTACTCATGTCCTTAGTGTTTTTCTTAAATCCAAGGAATGTTATTTAATATTGTTTTTTTTTTATTTTTTAATGAAATTAGATGTATAAGCAGATTATTATAATATTGATTGGTTGTGCAATATATATTTTTCTCGAATAGACAAAACTGTACAAAACTCAATTCTTTTCCATAGATTACTATCTATCGCCCAATTACAAAGTCTAGAATTGTATACAAAATTTGATGAAACAAAATCTATGAACTTCTAAAAGTAACTTCTGAAGAAAAATGTATATGTTTAGACGCGTCAAGGATGAAATCATTGTATAATATGCAAGCACCGTGCAGGGAATATTTAACCCACGGAACAAATCGCAAGGCGAAATTTTACTTTGGTACCAAAAGGGTCGATAATGTCTTTTTCCGCTTTCAGGTGTGTTTGTTGCCACGTCCTTCCGATCAATCCGTTGCTAAGTCATACCCTCCCACAACCTTTTCCTTTCGGATTAAAGGACTTGGATCTCAGACCCTTCTCGCTGCTCCGGCGCGACACACAGGGACTGCTGACGACCGTTTCTGATGCGATTCCAGTCGATTGTATTAACTCAAAACGATCGGATAGTCATCGCTATGACGTCAAAATTACGTCAGAGTGAGAAGCGCTGTCGTCGCCCGACCTCAGCGGGTCAATTATGTTTCTTAACAAGCGATATCGATATGGATGTGAGTCGGTTCACACGCCTGTCAAACACTCTTTTCGTATTATGGACACGGAAAACACGATGTCAAAGTGATATCGGATCTGTATCGCGCGAAGCAGCATTTGTCGTATTTATGGATACATTTTTGACATTTGAACGAATAAGCGATACACGAAGTCAACTCGATTTTGACGCGTGATCAAAATAAGTGCTTTCGCCGCTTTGTTATAGTTGTCCTGAGTGTTTGGTTTTTTTTTTTTTATTTTTGTCTAAAATTAAAGTCAGAATGGCTCGCTATGGTCTCTATATGATTCTTGATCAACAAATTTATTCACAAGAAATGAAAGAATTGCGAAGAAGCGCAAAATATGGTAACACCAACTATAATATAATATGGTAACACCAAAGAGAGCGATTTCAATGTGAGACAAATGTCGAGTCGATATCTTTTTCTGTGAAACGGTAATGTCGATTATCAACCGTATGACTTCTATATCGACTACACATCGATATCGCTTGTTAAGAAACATAATTTACCGTTGCCGATGTGATTTTGACGTCACAACGATACGTGCTTTGAGATGACATAACTGGCCAGTTGGTAACGTGTTCTTAGCGTGCTTTTTAACAGAACGACCGGTTTAATTTAATTTATGTTAGGCACGTCCTAAATCCCAAACTGTGACTGCTACTTAATTTTTTATCAGTGTAGAACAATACGCAAATCTCGACCGGTAGCATAAAAGGAAGAAAAGGCTTCGATGGCGTGCCCCCGTAGAGAGAAAAATTAATATTTCCAGAGTGATACAGGAGTCCTGACTGTTCTCAGCCCGCACGCTCTTAGTACACGCGGAATAATAAATACGCTAAAATTTTCTCATAACTACCTACGTAGAAAAATGTTTATTTTTCTGAAGCCATTTTTCCTCGCCCAAAAATAACTACATTTTCCGGCGGTGCACGTCTGCACAGTTTTAATTTCCTGTGACGGGACATAGCTTTCGGCTAACCCCTAATTTAATAATGCGTTGGGGGAAGAAAAAAATATTACAGTATATTTCCAGTGTTTCGGTATTCTCATCCGAGGCACTTTTAGTTTTTTTATTGTGCCCAAAATGAATTACCGAAACACGTCAGTATTGTTACTTTGTTGCGAAATATTATGACTTTATATAGATACATGTAAAGTAATAATATTTCATTATTTTCCTTCGTTTATTTATATTGCCTTATTTAATACAGTTGATGTTATTCATATTATTTTCTATTCCATAACAATTCAATATAAAATGAAGTCATAACTTTATGCTATGATTAAGTGAAACAAACAAGGATATATGTATAGCAAAGCCGCGTGATATCCCACTAAAACCTGGCACTCGACCGCGCTTTATATCATTACAAAGAAACCATAAATTAATCGTTATTTTTTAATTTTAAATATTTAATACAAATAAAATAAAAACTTTTTATGAACTTTTATCACGTGATTAATTAAATATATATTCAAGAAGTAAAAAAAAAGTATAGGTGAATTATTTTCACTTTTATGTGACCTTTTGTGAGAACGGAAGTCCAACAAAAATTATTTAATCAACAATTTTATAACTTTTTAAGAAATGAAGTAAATTTTTTTAACTCGACTATCCATATTCTTTTAAGTGTCTTAATATCATTGCATTTTTTTTTATTTTCAAATTAATATTTAGTAGTAAAAAAAAAACATTTTTTTTCGCACTCTGTTCAGTGGAGACGCGCCAGTGTCGAAACGACCTCGCAGAGCCCTATTTTCAAAGTTAAATTCTTATTATAAATAACAGACATAGAGTTCCGAAAACCGCAAGTTTTTTATTGTAAATTTCTTCCACTTTAAGTATCTTTTTTTCAAAATTCTTAAATGTCAATAATTTTTGAGATATACGCAAAAACCAAATATCTTTTTTTTTGCGTAATCTATTTATAACTTTTACAATTTTTTATGTGCAGTAAAATCCTTAAAACCTTTTTTCTAGAGGTCATCCCGAATCGAATGAGCCATCGCTCATATTTTTAGGACCTTCATCAGGAATTAACGCGGTTTTTAACATGTTGACTAGACTATTTCCTAGTTATTGGAAAAAATCACATAATAGATATCAAGTTCCTGAATAACATCAGTGTCATTATATAGTTAACTTTGCCACACATTTGATTCATTAGCATAATAACTGTCGTTACCGTGTTTTACATTACTCTTTTTTCTATTTTTTTTTTCTCTTTAAATTACTTTGAAATAATACTCAATCAAAATATGTAGCTTTTTTATTTGATTGAGTTCCCAAAGCGGTCGTCAATATGTAAATTTGTTTTGACTTTTAATGAGAGCGTGTAAACGCTTCACGTTGAATAAAAGTGATTTTATTTATTTCGTTGGCACAAAAAGCTTGATCTTTCAGCTCCCACCTGTAGAATACGGCATCGTTCAAGGCTGCAGGAAATAAGAAATTAATTAGATTGAGAGTAAAAATAGTCTTCTCAATTCGTGGCATATCGACTAGCACAACGATTGCAATGCCAGCAATGAACTTCAACACGTTACTCGATTATGCATGTGCATTCAAATTGTGGTGGCTCACACCCTTTCGAAGGACCTTAGATATTCGAAAGGCACGTAAAGTTGATGCGTCAGCGGGAGACAGCTCGCGGGTAGGAATCATGAATTGCAACATTGTCTGGAATCGCACACAGCCTACCTGCCGTTGGTCTCGACGTCCCTTTGCCTGGTCTGCCAGGAACTCCTACTGTCCTTAGGTCGTTTAACTAGGTGGAGCACTTATATCTACCAAAGTCATAGATTAATAGTCACAATTAATAATAATGTTTGCATACACGCAAATCGCCGGCAAAGCAGGCATAATTTTGTCGAATAAATAGCGGGAAATAAATATACATATATATATATATATATATATATATATATATGTGTGTGTGTGTGTGTGTGTGTGTGTGTGTGTTTGTGTGTGTGTGTGTGTATTGAATATACTAGTGCGAACACATTGACTTCCCGTGACGTTTTGTGTTCATTCAGATTTCAAATCGAACGTTCGTAGATAATTTTACTTACAAATATTTTCAATTTTTTCGCTCTCATTTGACTAGGTTTCGTCAATATTACAAATTTCCTGTTTCCCGTTAACACCTCAACCCCATATCGAATATTTCATAATTGCAATTTCTATATTTATTCCAAATCTTAGTGTGTACATACACATTCGAAGTGCATTTGAAACGTTTTCTTGTAGGTAAACCTTGAATTTAAAACTAATATATCTAATCCAATGTTGACTCTGGACCTTCTGTAAAAGTTAATTTAGGAATATTTATATCCGTCGTAGAACGTATAGTTGTTTTTTTATTTTAAAAGTTTTTGCTTCCTGTGACACTAAAAAGATGTCGAGACATAATGATAAAAAATATTATTTCATATAATTTTGGAAATAATTTAAGTGTACAGCCGTCATTATTGAAATAATATACATTTTATAGATCTATTTGAAACTATGTATTGAAGTACGAATTTTATTAGTACTTAATAAGTGTTTGAGATTAAGGAAGCAATAGATACTGCAGTGTAAATATTTTCAATGCATTTTAAGGACATTTTGAGAAAATGACACAAAAAATGTCTACTAGTCTAATGCTACATTTTTGTGCAACACATCGCTGTCACACCACCATCGAGGCATATCCTTTCAAAATCTCTCACATCTCTCGTACTATCAGATAGACAAACATAATTATCTACATTTTACATAGCATCAAAGGCCATTATGAACGCAGTCAACAACGGTACAACTCTAATGACAACCAATTAGCCGGCCATTGTAAGCTGTCGCGTCGGAAGACCGCAAACGATCAGGTAGCACACCACTCCCGGCGTGAGGCGGGATCCCGGAGGAGTTTGGATCCGCCCTTTTGTAGACTCATCAAAGTGCAAATTGCCAGTTTAGCTGCAGAGCGCCCTCCCGCCCCGCGCCGCCCCGCCCCGCCGCCCGTCGATGTGAGCTAGAATTAACACGAAAATGGAAAAACCAAAACTTCCCTTTGTGTAATTTTCCGAGGCGTTGATCCCACAACACCCGGTGCTAATGAAATTCCCGCGTAGTTTTAAAAGTTGCACCCGCGAGCCTTTCGCGTCGCGAGAGCCACTCATTTGACTTTTATTTAATAACGTTCGTTTTGTGTTGGAGTGTTTTCCCAAATGACGTGGGTGCATTGAAACTTGTGATACTTCGCAAAATGGTAAAATAAAAAAAACGAAATGCGTTCATAAAAACCATTCCACGACAGTTTAGTTTTTGGAATGCCCTAAACGAAAAGTGAAAGATAATCGATTTTGTTTTTGGTGTGAAAATCATTCCAGTATGAATTATCACTGAGAAAAATATCAAACTAGAAGACTATCAGAACGCTTAATAATTTTAAGAATTGTTAGTTGTACTAAAAAATAATAATTTTTATAATACATTCTAGTTGAGTTCAGTATATATTGTGTAAACATTACAAAAAATCTAACAATTATAAATCTGTCTATCAGAACATGACGTTTAGTTGGAACTACTACAAGCATTGTACCTACTACATACGTTTAGTAGATACCGCTATCAATTAAGTTCCTGAAACCAAACATCGCAAAATTGTTCCTCCACTTATCTCCTTTGCCCGCCGCCCGCGCAAGTGATCCTGGAACAGTGCACTCATTTTGTATTATTTGTTATGATGATGCGCCGAAGTGATTTTTTTTTGTTAGTATTGATCATTAATAATTTTGTAATTTTATGTGTTAATTACATAATTAATGATCTATATGCCTACATCAAATATTTATTTTTATATTCTAGCAAGATTCTAATAGAACTAAAACTAAACTTTCTAAGTTTAGCTACGTAATGAATACCGACGTTAAAACATTAACAAACGTATGGGGTCTCTCACGATATACTGAAATTTTCAAGGTAAGTAATAATTAAAAATTAAATAAATTTTAATTAAGAATGCACTATCACTTTAAAAAAACAATGTCCTATTTGTTTAAAAAAATCTTGGCTGTTCCTGGTTTTACAGTGCATTTAGAATAGCAAATGAATAGATCCTAAACTTCGAAAATTATCATAACCTTTAAAATATCACAGTAGAATGGAATTGATTTGAGGATCTACTGCTTTTTTTTTTTCATTCGAAAGTGGTGTCTATCACTCGTGACGAAAATATTTATATAATTACACTTAAAATTATATTTTCCAGCGAACAAAATAGACATGAAAAGTTTAGGGCTCTTAGATGCTGTTTTAGGCAAGGCTTTATTCTTAAAAAAAATAGAACATTGGAACGCTGTAAAGGAGAACTTTGATCTTGATGATGCAATAGTGGTAAGTTGCAAATACCTGCTATCTAGCTGATAAGCTATTATTTCCCAAATTATGTTTTTATATATGAATGGAATCTATTATATTACAAATCGGATTCTCATTTAACATTTGTATCTTTTATTATTTTTTCTGCTGTTGCAATAAAACCCAGAATTATTTGAAAGAATTTGATGTGGAACAAGAGCATGGTAGTTCTGTTTTAGAAATGAAAAAAAAAAAATATTATACATTTACTATTTCAGAAGATTATATTTTGAACATATTAAAATTTGGTTTTCGTAGCTCTCAATTATCATCATCATTAAAACTAAGAATTTTTTCTATGTCCATATGAGCAAAGCTATTGCTGGCAACTAGTATATAAACTTTTTTTATTGGAATTTATAGTGTAATAGATAAGTCGTAATTATAATTTAGTAATTATTTCTACTTTACTACGAATTATTATTGATTGAAGATTCGCCTATTTTAGCGGACACACTACAGGAAAAGCACAGAAATTTACCCCTTGAGGAAATAACCAATATCCATATTGATGATAAATCAAATACTTCATTTTTATCACCAACAGATCTTACATCTAATACTTGATTTTGGTTAGTAGCATTATTATGCATATTAGACGTTTAAGTGCTTTCTTAGTTTTACATGTATGTACTGGTAAGGCCAAGGTGTGCTATAATAATTACCTACAACTAGTGCACATGGAGTAGGTAAATACTAAAATTATAGAAAAAGTATTTCACGATTTTTTTCTTTATTTGGTTATAATTTAAAACTGTTATTTACTACTTTTTATTAAGTATTTATTTTATTTCTTAAAATATATTTTTTTAGAACTTCACTAAAAGAAAAAATACTAAAAGGCACCATAAAAGGAAAATGAATATTTGATCTTCATAAAGAAAGTGGTTTATTGACAAATTGCAGTAGAAGAAAGTTATGTAATATAATTATAAGACACTTACTTCAAAAAGATACCGAAAAAATAATTTCGTCTTCAACTTGATTGTGTTCAAAAAATTAAATTACTCCTTCCCAAAGAAAATGTTAGCATTTACTTTATACCTTATATGAATAATACACAACTAAAAATTACAAGAAGGGCCAAGGGTAAACTCTATGACTGTCCTCGAAACAGAAGAAGGGAATACAGAGAGGCCAAGGTAGTTAAATACGTTTAACGGAGCTTTACACACCGGAACTTGATAATAGTATCAAAGTTGAAGGTGAGATTGCGTTCAATTAAATTACCTATTACATTACATGAGTGTAAACAAATATATCTAACGTAACATGTATATTTATTTTATTAAGTAACCCTTCACTTTTTTTGCCACAGTTAAATAATACTCGATATTGTAGATGCGAATGAAGATGATATTAATTTCCTTAAAATAGCATGTGAACCGTGGAGTCTGTTTTAGAATAAATGACGCAAAACAATCAAACATGGATTCAAACAATTAAATGAAAATAAAATATCAATTGGTACTCGTAAATACTTGCAATTAAATCCGGCATTGAAGAAACCTAAAGGCTATCATTTATTGGTACTAGATTTTAAAATATATACTTTATAGGTATATATATATTATGGCTATGAAAATATTTTTTTAATATTTTCAACTGAATAGAAGAAAACTTACTGATATTTTATTAACAAAACACAGTCATAGTTCTGATTTTTCAATACATTTAGTGCAGAATCTTCAAGAATATGACAGTAAGTATTCTTCTCAATTAAATATTTATTTTTGTAACAGCGACTAAATTGATTTCAATATCAAACTTTTAAATTATCAAGCAGGTATAAATTAATCATTGAAACAATCATTCGAAAATGTTTAAAATCCTAAAATTTGACATTATAATATTTTTCTAATATACAGACAATATTAGTGTGATTAAGAACTTGCCTTGTATTTTTTTAAAATTGCTATTTAGACTTGTTTGACTCCATAACCATCATAATATCATGTTAATGAAATTTTAAAATCGTCTAATTTTTAATATAATGAATGAAATAGAAAAACGTAATTGAAAACCTTAAAGAGAACTGAATACTCAATGTACATGATGTTAACATTAGACATCCATAATTTAGAATTACCCACATCTGGTATTATTAAAAATATTTATTCAAGTAATAAGTCAATTGCAATATTTGAATTTAGCTTATTTGACACTTTATCTTTTACAGAAAGACTCAACTGTTATGAAGTTGAAATGTCTGATATTGAATTTATCTATTATTTACATGAAAATGTGTGTTGCCATGTACCAGATACACACTTACAATAGGTTATAATGGTGTTTCTAGATATATAACACTTAGATCTCCAATGTGAAATAATTATAATTTTATTTTACATTTTAGTTTATAAAATTTCAAAATTTTTACATTTTGTATATTCTTTAGTCCTTTCTGACCACTGTGTAATTTAAACTATCCTATGTATTTCTCCTTCCACGCTTGAATCACTTCTTTTTTATTGATTATTTGTCCATAATGTAATTTAATACGCTGCAAGATTATGAAATATATACATAAATATAAATCTCTCAATCCTGTTTTATTATTGGTTTATTTTTTTAATTTTGGTATAGTAATTATTTGTACTTTACTAAGTGAATTAAAAAACATTTAGATATTAGGTACGCATTGACGACATATTCCTAAATAATACTTGTTAACTGCATATTAACGGCGGATTGCACTAAAATTAAAAAGTAATTCGTAAACGTAATTAAGACTTGACAGATTGTCCATACATTATTTATCAATTCATACGGATTACTCTTACGTATTACATTTTTAATTTTGATGCAATCCGACGTAAATATAGCATGCACCTATATATAAAATAGGTATATACTATACATAATGGTTACTCTTACCATACAAATGGCATACCATTGCAATACTATTTTAGTAATAAAAACAGTAGTAAGTAGTACATTTTAACGACTACCTTTTGAACCCTACTAATTCATTCGGTACCCAATAAAATAGCGTAATGTAGACATTACTAAAAGTTATGTTACGTTGACAATACAATATATTCAGGTAACTACCTCAGGTTAGACTTACTAGGCCTTCTGACTGTCACAACTAGAATATGTTGTCGGGAGTACAGAACACCAAATAGCCTAAGATTTCTCTTTGTATTTACTAAACGATTCTCGCTGTCACATATGGCACCAGAAGTTTTTACCGTTGATCGGAATTTCAGTAATAATAATGAGGTTTTTTTTTCCGAGTGTACTTTTCAGAACACCTTAATCAAATTTTGTAACATCGCTTCCGACGACTCTGGTAAAGTTTCAGACAGCTGCGCGAGCGATTCAACTCCAAAGCGGAGTGAGGACATTACGAAAATTAAGGATATTTATTGATGTATAGAAAGGTTGAATATGTTTTTCGCGCACTCCATTCCGCCGAACGAATTATTTAAAATTTCACAAAAATATTTTAAGTAACTCTTTTTGCATATGTAAATTTTTCGTATAACATGGGCTCCTAAATTTTATTCAAATTTTATCCTAAAAATTAGATTCAAAATCGAAATATCTTAATTTCGTAGAAAATAAAATAACGCTTGCTCGCGGCATAGCATTTCAATAATTTATATCATATCATGATTTTACCACTTATTGTTGAAATTACCACTCGTTCGTAAGGTAATAATCCCTCAAGAAAAATTAGCCTTTCGAGGTGTCTCTTTCAACCGAATCATTAAATAAGTAAGCATTACACAAATAATCAAATCTGTAGGAAGTTGAGCTGGTTTAGTTCATGAATATTTATCAGCTAAATATTTAGATATTGTATAATACTCTTCGTGTGCCTTCCTGTACCTTATTGAACGTACACAGAGCGTCCCTAAATGAATTCGAGACCTTATATAATAAAATAATAAACATGTGTGAATTCAATTTATTTTTTCTTCCAGTATTGAAATTACATCTATCACTATTTTTCTCAAACAACCCTAATATTTTTCTGGTGGTGGTGATATAGTTCGAATTTTTTTCGAATTATTTCCATTTAGTACGATAGTCGATTTTAATGAATTTCAGCATAACTTATTAATTATATTATGATGAAATTATGTAGGACCTCTAAATTTATTATCGCTAATTCTATATAATTTATCTACGAAGTCGGCCAATATTAATTAAAATATTTCTAGGGGGTTCGATTTCAAATTTGAAAGTTCTAGAGGCTGGAATAAAATTATCGTCAGCATAATAAATAAAAATACGAGATGATATTAAAATTGAAATATAAGTAGAGAGATCAACGGAAATTCAATTTTGCTATCGGATGCACGAAACAGCAAATTGCTCTATCAGAAGTCGCGGCGAGAGGAGCTAGGTGCCGACGGCCGGTTAATTAAATTCCGCCACCTAGCAAATCCTGAATCGCTTCCTTATTAGTCGCCGCCGTTCGCAACGAACGCGTGCGCCGCTCTAGGATACATCACTAAATTCGATCCGAATGTAAATCTCCATGCAGAATTCAGGGATTCAGTTTTCCTGCAATTGAACCGCTCTGAAACAATTCCTCGAAACTGTCGTTCTCTTGTCATGCACGTGCGGTTGCTTTTCTAACTGGTTTGAGGTATGACCGACTACAGACTTGTAAAATGAATAGGTTTTTAAAATGTTATTACACCATGTGTTACATCTTATAAACCTCGATATCATGAAGTATTGTGAATTATTTTCGTCGATTCCTCGCTGTTAATTCGGTTCTGACCGACTTTATTTTACTACAACTTTTTTCTATTCATCATGGAAGAATATCTCTTACAAGTAACTACAGTTTCAACAGATCTATGCAGAAATATCCCAACAGACGCATAAATTCTATTCACTGATGATTTAAAAACATAAGACATGCTAATACGGTAATCGGTACTCAACAGTTGGCGAATGCTATATTTTTCGTAACAAAAGATTTTAGATATCACTAACTTGACACAATCTTGCGTATATGATTTGTCACAAATAAAATACTGGGTGACGAAAAATCGGTGTCATATTAATTAACAAAGTTTTTATTGCATTTGCTTACATGTTTTTTAATTGCAGTAAATTGCATTCATAAATGCGATATAAAGAATCAAATAAAAATAACACTGAAACTTGTCACAGTAAGCTACAACAATTCATATCTATCCATAATAAGAGAATTATACATGTATGAACGAAAACGACAAACTTCCATTAAAATGCTAATCGTCAGACCTTTTTTCTCTTATGAGACAGAAGGCAATGAAATATCATCAAATCTCTATACCAATTACAAAGAAGATCCTTATAAAACGGAACGATCCCACACACCTTTCCATGCCGTATCAAACGATCAGCTATTCCAAGCTGCACCTCCATAATCAAAGCCCAGACTAGATCCAATTACGGCAGCAGCAGCGGGCCGGGCAGAGCTAAACGGCAAGCGGCGGAGCGCGCGTCGAGTGTCGTCGAGGGCCGGCGCGTGCCTCGGGCGCTCCGGCGCCGTCTGCATTCGCACTGCATTTCTGCAACCGCTCTCGTGCATTTCGCTAATAAATTGACTACGGTCGAGCACGTAACGACGTCGCTGTTGATAGAGGTTAAGCGGACATTTAATTTATCATTTTCATTTCAGTGAAATGAGAGTATTTGTGTTCGAAAACCAAACACTCTGTATAAACCGACACTCACAAATTTATTACGTCATAGCTCCAAATAGAAACTTAAAAAATATATGATGATTTAATAATAACAATAATTTTCTTTGATCGCTATCAAAAATCCTCAAGAATGAAGAGCTAACTCGCCGCGTTTTGATTGGCCATTCGTAGTTAAAACCTGACCATGGTTTTATCGATGTCACAAAAATATCAGTTCGGACAGCTTTCGACTGGACCAATCGCAACAAAACAAACAGCATCGAGTGTAACAGAGGATTTAGGATTGGCTTATGTAAATGTGACACGCGGGCCGAAGTGCTAAAAGCTGTTGGATTACGTATCGTGACGAATACATTGGACAAACTTGGCGCGAGTATTGCGTCGAAAGCTTACTGCTAAAAGTGTTTGTTAAGTAAATATAATACAGTCAATAAACCGAATGAAATAAGTCGAGATCGATCCACACGAAGAGAAGGCGGAGTTCATATGGCTTCCTTCCGCCCATCCGTCAATCTGTGAAATGATTTTAAAGGTACATTGAAATTTTAAATTAGTGGATTTTTTTACGAAATAATCAATAAACTCTATGAAAGTAAATATTATGCGATTAAACAATATCAACATCATAAAGTACTATTTTTCTAAGGATATAATTGATCAAGGTAGCCATTAAGAAATAATGCTCGTCTTTGATTATGACGACTTTTTTATGATATTATGGCGTTAATGCGAACTATCTCTTAATGGTGTTGCAACTCCAAAAATATGCTTATCCTTCTATTTACTCACAAAATAGGCATCCAAATAAAACGATTATGTGATTTAATAAATCTAAAACTAAAACCTGATTTCAGTGTTTTTGTCACGTGATGATCGGGTCGTAATAATGGTGAAGATGTTGTTCACCACTATATCATCGTATTCATCATATAAATGTCCATAAAATTTGCCATGCATAACTCATATAAAGTCCTTTACGCTTATCAACTTCAAGAATAAGAATTTTAGTTGATACTTCCCATAAAATAATACAGCTTCTCAAAATATTTGACACATTGATTTATGTACGGTTTTGAAGGCATTCTTTTCGCTCCGTTTCTTAATACCGAAAATATCCACATGATTTTTCTGACTCGTTTCTTTAGACACTCTGCCTTGATCCATTTAATTATATCGCTGATACAACACGTATCAGCGATAGTCAAGTGTTTAATTGACAAAATTAATTCGTATCAGGTCGTAATTACAACAAATATCTTCTTCCTTTCTGGTAATTGTGTAAGATCACATGACAAATATATAGGGAATAAGAAACGTCAAATACTTTTATTTCTATTAAATGTTACTTTTATAATAGTTTGCAGGTAAGAGTCCATTCATTTTCGTATAGTCTCAATTTCAGTTTCTACTGTTGTTTTTATTATCGAGTCATCAGCATATAAAATACGCGAGTTCCAGAAAGAGTTACATCACATAGTGCGTTAATATACATCAAAAAAAAGCTAGTCTAAATGACTGTTTTTTTTTTGCAATAATTTAAATATTTCTTATGTATGAGTACCAGAATTCTAATACTTCTTCGAGAATAAGAGATACTGAGTACTTGAAAATCTACAAACCACAAGAAGTAGCTTCGTTTCAGATATCGGCATTAGAGTCTGTATTTTGAGTGCCTTTTGTAGATCGATGCGTACGCACTTCTCACTATTTTCCAGATAATTAAGAATGTGGTAGAACTATTAGTAGGGCATCTTTCTTGGATAGGTCAAATCTGAATTCATATGGATTTTAGGAAAATCGTAATTTACGTTTTAAGTATTGTCCTAATTTATTTACGAAGATTTTAGTATTTGACCCAATAAATTCATAACTCCCAATAATACGAGCCGATTGTCAAGATTATTCTACAAAGAAAGTTCAAAATAAATAAGAACTTCAGAAATATATTAATGGTAACTGAGAGTAAATGGTAACTTTTATATAACTGCAAACGTGTTTTAATTTTAAAACTATCAAGCGATGTGTGCTTACTTTTTTATAGTTCATATCTCTTGAACAAAATGTTACTTACCAAACCCAATATCCCTTTGGTTCTACTTTAATATTTGCTAATAAATAACAATTTCTTCAACGAGACTGAAAGATGTGTAGAAATGAAATGAGATTGCCATCTAGATAAAATAAAATAACCGTGGCAGCCACGCGTGAGTTTCATTTTATTTTAGTATTCCATTTATTGAATCACATTTCGTTTCATTTTATTTTATTCATGCGCGTCGGAATCGTTTACGTTTCGATACAAACCACTTTTACAAAAAACGTCTCTATGAACTAAACAGATAATCCACCTATACTTATTAAGTCTTAAGTCCTTTTATATTTATTTAAGTATATCAAAATTTAAATTATCTCACTGAACACCGCATGCTTTGAACTCGCACTTGACCATTCATCAGAATTTCGTTTCAGAACGTATCCCCATCAATTTCAATTCCGTCATCCGTATGTGGTTGATACAAATGAATAACTCGTGAACTTTTAAATAAAAATTTGATGAAACGTAAAAAAAAATGTTACGTCTGTTCTGTATTTTAGGAAAAAATATTGTACATGTGGAGATGAATTGCGAAAATTCGTAACACTACGGTAGAAGAAAACATGATAATAACAATTATTATCGTTAATGTCGTTCGTATTTTATTTTAAATTTTCTTGACGTGTTGATTGATAATAGGATAAAAAACATATCTCCAGAATTTCGTATTCGTAATATATATTTCTTATACAACATCAAATTGTACACACTTTGTCGTTCTTTTCGCATTTTATAATAACAATTATATTGCAATAATAAAATTGCAACTCTAAACAAATTGCAAGTTGCGAAATCATGTAATTACCAACTCGGCTTAAAACTCTAACGAGCTGTCGAACTGCGGCGCAAGGGAGACTTTACTGAAACGGATGTGCCATAGCTTTTAAACTAAACCCATTCAATAGGTTTGTTTAAGCTTTGAATTAATCAAAGTGTAGTTAAAGATATTTCGTGATTTTTTCGTTTAATACGTACATCGCTTGTTGTTGGCTTTCAAGAAATGCATATTTTCAAACATTATTTATGACGTCATGTATATGGTCTTTATTGATATTGTTATTTAATCCTCTGTCGTAAAGGATTGAATTTCTGCTTTGACCCGAAGACTTGAAACGAATATTTTTGCGTTTAAAATAAAGTACTATTGTATGTCACGAAATAATTGTCGATTGCGCGCTTATTGCATAATGCATAAGCATTATGCAATAAGAAAATGTTTATGCGTTACTTTCATATATATGTATGAAAGTAACGCATAAAATTTTCTTGAGCACTCGAATGACCTATTTTCGAATCGTGTTCGATTTTTTTTTTATAATTATTTCTTTTATTTTACATTGTATGTTTTTGTTATTTTATTTTTATACAATACAGTACATTATTTTTGGAGTTTACTCCTTAAGAATCGATTTCATATTTAGGCCCGGGTATGGAATTTTATGGAAGTAAAATCAAGTGTTAGATAAATGACGTTACGCTATCGTCATGGTTACTGAAATAAATAAATCGTCATGGTTACTGTTTACATTTCAATCAATCAGAATGTGACAAATACCACTTATACTTGGTGGAGATTTTAATATTGATTTTAATAAAGAAGATGGTTTCCGTTTAGTACAATTTCTGAAAGATGAACTGAACTTAGATTTAATTTCTGGCAGAACACTAGGGACAACTAGATATGGTACAACTATTGATGCGATGTTTTCACGATTTATCACACATGTATCTTCCGACATTCATGTATCATATTTTAGTTACCATAAACCAATTGTTTCAGTGTTTAATGATACCGCTATTGTTCCTGTGATAAACAATACGCAAGATAACGTCAATGATAGAGAAAATCAATCTTACTAAAATTTTTATTGCATAACATAATTATTTTCAATATTTTCTTAAATGACGAATTAATTGTTTTACTATTAACATAAGTAAATGAATTGTGTATTATGCTTTGAATAATATAATAGATGCTTTCATTTACCATTATACTAATCTATATGTACGATATCATCTTAAAGAGTAAACTCCATTCGTGCGTCGGAGCTGGCACACTTTTTTTTTTATTTATCTATTATAATAGTATAACATAGCTATTTAAACCTCCGCGTCGAATGTTTTCTGGAGGAAAGACGTGTGATAGAGTATTAGTCAAATTGTAAAGCGATCTCTATAATCTCTATAGACGGTTTTATGATGTGAGATTGATGGTGATTGCGGAAGGTCACTGGATAGGTATTTGAAAGTTCATAAAGTGACTTTTTCTCTGACGTGTAAATTTTTCTGCTTACTAGTTTCTAAAGTCGTTAATTCCTCCCATATAACTGCTTAGCCACTTGTTGAAAATCTAAAAAGAATTGAATAACAATTATTTCGAATAAAATCCCTTTAATAGTTCGTAACGTCGACAAGTTTAGTTTGGAAGCAGTGCTTCGATGCTTTTTTTATTCAAATTTAGTGCAATTAAAAATTTCACGTCATTTCATTTATTAATACGGAATCCTGAAGGTAGGAGTCCGACTACCATCTTAGCCGGATTTTGTATAAAAATTTTATTATGCGTTTTTATTTATAATTATGAAACAATCTATTGAGTGGGTTTTTTCTCAACAGCGACCTTTTTGTTATTGTTAATACATACGTGAAAACTAAAAATTTTACCTTTACTTTCAATTTCAAATTTAATATGTAGATTAATATATATGCATATTTGTGTGGAAATAGCGTTATCGCACGTTTAGAAATTTAGTTTTTTTTTTTTTGTTATAACCTTATTCACTAACTGGCAATAGAAGAGACTGTGAAAAAACTTGACAGATGATAAGAACGATGACGTTTAGTTTTTTAAATACCATGTGACGACTGTTGATTATTAAATAAAAGTTTATCAAGATCAGTCCCGTGCATTTCGATCAAGTAATCCCACATACATATTAATTTGGAATATGGTTCGAGACTAAAAAAAGTATCATCAGAGAACTCAAAACGCTCATCAGTTAATAAACAATTACAATTAGTCAAGCATCGAGCATTGATCCTTACCAACGCACATAAATAACTGTCATTTCCACCGTTTCACGGTTTTTATTTTACTCCGCCGCTTAATTTTCTACGTAAAACTGTTATCTTACGAACGCAGCACCCAACTCGCCAGCGGTACACGAGGTCGGCGCCGACAAGCGACGTGCCGGCGCGGGCGCCGCCGCCGGGCAATTAGCAACTCACGCTGAAGCAGTTTAACAAAGTGGCCGATCGGCCCTTGATGAGCGCCGCCCGCCGCCCGCCGTGTATCGGCCAAGCTCTAAGGGGCCATTTCACTCACGCGAGCGCCCTAATCGTTGTCGTTAATAAGCTCTTACGTGCGTTTAATTCAATCAGCGAAGTGATATTTCGCTCGGTCTTGCTGAAATTCTGTATGTATTTCAGGAAGGATAAAATGGACTGAAAATTTTCCTTTATGTAAAATAAAATTGATAAGCAAATCTGCAAATACGACTCTTAAAGGTAGTTCATCCACACCGCGTTACAATAAAATTTATATTTTGGTGAAAGATTAAATTTACGAAGTTACGGCATTTTTAATGTGTAATTTGTTTATTAATAAAAAAAAATTGAAAAGCCTGTATACATTTAATAAGCCGTAAAAGATGAGTTATTAATTTTGAGATAGTAAAAAACAAATATCTAAAACCAAGTCTAAGTGAAATTCTAAATTTATGTGCCCAGGGGAAAAATGTGTTAAATGAAAAAAAAGAAACGGGAATGTTTACTTAATTGAAAATAAAGTTTTTGAATAAGGTCTTTATAAAAGTATACATTTGTAACCATAAAGGTAAATGTATTTGAAAATTAACAGTTTACTTATCGGTATTCCCTTATCACATTACAGTCACATCAAGAGTTATAAAAATTACTACAAAAATGGATTACCATTGTTATAATTATATTGTCCCATATCTATTTTAATCTGCGGTAACAAAGAACAGCTCCTTTGTAGCGTACAATATTTGACAAATATTCACAAACAGAATCACATTACAATTATTGCTGTACATTCATTGTTCGCCATTACCTTTAATTATATTTCGCTACAATAAACCTATTGTAAATATAATAATATTCACCCAAGTGAACAATATGGCTCCGACAGCCGATCAAATTTCGCTCCATGTTTTTGGAATTCTCAAATGTGGTCTTTTCTAATATTCATTTCCAATAATAAGTATTAAGAAAATATAGTATGCATTACATAACATATAAAATATGAATCCTGAGAAATCAATTATATATGTACAAGACCTACTCGTTTTATAGTATTTTACTAGATTTAATTACAATAGAGAAGGTAATAGACAAATACGTATGAATACTTTGCCAATCCCCAATGTATTCCATAGACAAGAAAAATGAAATTTCATTAACAAGTCAGTTAAATACAAAAAAGTTTAAGGATACACATAACGTGCCACTTAAAAAATTTGAAATCGAAACTGCTTTTTCATTTTTGCAGCGTATATAAGGACAGACCTGGCAAATCCTATAAATTACAACCATCTTAAAAAATAATAAAATTTAAATCACTTCCGAAAACCTATTAAAACAGTTAATTATTTACGGAATCCGTCCCAGATAAAGTAAAATAAACAAAACATCGGGCAAGACAACCAAGACAATGGCAAGACATCGGCCCAGAAATTCCGAAGAAATTTTATTCTTCCATTCTTTTTCATAAATATTTAGCCAAAATTTTTATGGATATACCAGTTTTTGAAAATCTTAGATTTTCATAGCAAGAACTTGAAAGATGTTCTTTCGTACGTCGTTCTAAAAACCCATTTTTTTAATTGTTCGCACAGACAGTCGGATAAACGGACAATAAAGCAATCACATAAGGCTTCCTTTTGAGATAGGGAATCCTTAGAATTATCATAATGAAAGCAATGAATCCAATAATCAATAAAAAGTAACCAACTCAACACCTATACCTATAAAAGTTAATAAAGAACTTAAAGCATTGAAGCAAAAGGATGTCAAAATGAAAGTAGATATACAACCTGGTATATCTTTTTCCTGTTCTCTGTGTTTTTTAAGATTAACCTATGAGATGACTAGATAAAGTTATATCTTAAAAGAGATGATTCCTGTATATATATACGTAGAACGCACTGAAACTTTTTAGAATCTCAAGAATAAAGAAGGTATAAAAAGACTTTTACCTTCGACATGTGTTGACATGGAGCATGCAAACCCACCACTTACTCTCGAATCTGTTCTTCTACTACGAATCTCTGTCCAACTAAATGAATATTGATTCCAGAGGATTGATAGATATTGGATACCTAAGCAAGCGTAATATTATATTAACTTAGAGCTTCCTCCATTATCTCCCTTTAAAATAAAATTTGTGATCCACGTCCTCCTTTTAACGGTTGTTCGGGCGTTAAATGGAAGGCATGGAACGCAAAATTAATATTAAAAGTGACTTTTTTATTAAAAGTAGATTTAAAAGGAGGCGGTAGAAGAGGCTCATAGTCTGCTGAATATTTGTAATATTATTTTATACCGTTTCATGCCAGATCAACACATCCTTCACCGCACACCGTCCAAGCAACCTTTGCTCGGACCATGTGCTTGACTTGCGCAGTGTCTGGGACCACGTCTGTTGATAGTTTCAATTCCCCTGGTACCTTAATATATGTAACTGTCTTTTTTTCATGAGGATTGTATTGATCTGGCACGAAACGTATGTAAAACTAACGTTATAACTATTTATCAGACTAAGAGCCCCTTCTTTCACCATCTCCTTTTACAATGACATTTGACAAGAAATCACTTTTAAAATGAAACTTGAGTTCCATGTCTTCGTTTAACGGGTTTTAGCCCGAACAATCATTAAAAGTAAGACGTGGAAAACAAATTTTATTTTAAATGTGACTTTTCGTTAAATTTCAGTTTAAAAGGTGGCGGTGAAAAGGGCTCTAAGGTAAATAAAATATGAACACTTGCTAAAGTACTTAAACTTTCAAATAAATTCATACAGAGATAGGTAAAATAGATGAATTCTTATTTACATTCCTAGTCGATAGAATTAATGTGTATAATGCTTCTGTAGTCCTAGTATGAACATGACAGTTATATAGATCTTCGAATCATTAAATGTTTAAAGCGCGTCGCCATAGTTTAGGGTCGCGGCGTACAACGCGCCTCCGACGCGGTGCGGACCGGCTCTCGGAAGTCAATCATTAGTGTGTTCAGTCGACGTGAAAGCGATTTCAGCCCCCGACTGCGCGTCTTTGAAACCGGTGCAATATTGTCGAAAGCGAGGAAAACTCTTTAGGGCCAAAAAAAATATTGCCACGGAGAGAGGAGAACGGCAACGTAACGCCCCGACGACGTCGGCGGAGGGCGAAGGCGGGCGGGCGCGGGCCGGGGGAGGCGCCGCGAGACCGCCGCCCTTCCGCCGTAATCGGAAATCTTCGAGGGAACTCGCGCGCTGTACGCCCGCGGCCCTCCCAACTCGGCTCTGACCATAGACAGTGAGAAAGTGTTAGAGATTCAGGCAGCCGCGATCACGGGGCAATATAAGCGATTACAATCTTGGCAATTTTCATGTTATAATCACGGGATACCTTGAAGAAAATAATTTCTATTACATGTCAACGAGTTGCGAATTCTTTAAAATCTATGTCAATTGATTGTATAAATAGCGAAAAATTTAATGGACACTGAATAAAAAAATCAGTGTTTCGATGCTCTGACAGCTATTACCTACAGCAACGTGCATTTTTAGAAGTACAAATTGACAAAAAAATATATATTTTTAACCTACACATAATAGTCCTATCAATTTTTGCTAATTTATCAGATTCCAGAATAATCAAGGAATTTATCGATATTTAAGATTTTTTATTCAAAATCAGATAAAACTTGCTTTGGAGCTTTTTAAAATGTTGAATGATTTTTAGATTATTTAAGAAGCATTTATAAGTTTCGCTGCAATAAAAATATAATTCTATCCAAGGACATATTTAAAAGTCTGCAAAGTGCACCCTATAAAATCTTATGCAAACTAAATTGATAAAGTTTTTAAGATTACTAGAATAGAAAGAGGTTTCTTGCGAAGGTTCGGCCAGTTGGATTAGACACGAAAGAAAACAGACTAACGAAAGAGATCTATTAAACGAATGTGTGCAATGAAAGTCGGCTAATATGTCCTGTAAAATCTTATGTACAACAAATTTGTGACATATTAAAGAAAAATCAAATTGTAAGCACACGAAACCGACAAGCTTACATGTAACGATTGACGTCGGTCTAGACGACAATTAAAATATGCAAAGGTCGTACCATGTGGAGATCTGTGTGCTCCACTCACTCTTCTGGGAGACAGACGTGAGCTCGTGAGTAAATAAACAATTAAATAAAACATTTAAATTGAATATCTCGCACAGTTCTTTAAAGAATTTCTATCGCTATCAATTCAAATGCGTTTCCGAACATCTACAAGCTATCTTTAATATAACACACCCACCGCGAAGACTTATAACTTCGTTGCCGACTTCCTTCTGTTTTGTTTCTCAGCTACAATATTAGTTTTAGTCAAAAGGCTATTTTTCAAGCGGCCGCGCGCGCCGCCGCCGGCGAAAGGCTTGTTCGGAAGTTTTGTAATTTCATTAATTCGCCCGCTTTTTGTATCGTGTAAGTCCATTCTAAAATATCGCTCATCGAATTTCGATTTCACTGGGATATTTCAAAAGATAACATTTCCGGAAATCGAATAACTTTCGAATCGTTTAGGATAATTACTGGGGCCTTTTTAGCCCGATGATTTCAAATGAAAATTTGCAAATTTCTTAGTCGATATTGTTGTTTCGTTTTGCCTTCGAAATTGGTAACTATGTACTAATGGTTTATATTATATTAAATGGGTACTTATGGGTTATTTCTAATATATTGGATAAACTCAAATTATGTAGATGGCATGTTTGGTTATTTCCTTGAAGAACTTGGTAAGTATAATAGAAATAAAAGTGGATATGCCTTACCTACGTGAGCATACATAAGCACACAAAGACTTAATAAATTGTACTCGTTTCATATTTTATTTACGATAATATATATATATATATTATTAATTTCCATATTTCATATTTTCACTATAAATATATTACTATACAATAATATACAAATATAATACAAATATAATATACAAATAAACAACAAATTATTTTATTGCTAGGTCAGTAATTCGCATCTAGATTATATTGTTATATTTGATGTTCTTACACGTTTATTTTAAGTATACAAATTTTGTATCGATAGGAAATTAAATGTTCACAAATATTAATATTTTCAAATTAAAAACTTTATTTTTTTTTTAACAATGGACAAAATGTGTAAATTATCGTCTTGCAACAACAGAGGTCACCTAAGGTTTTACACATTCCAAACATCCCAGCAATCGATTTCAAAATTTAAATATATTCGTAGTAAATGCAACTTGCAGCCTGCCTTGCCTTTTACACAATAGCTCGTTTATTTTCATTCGCAGGTACTATTATTCCCGGAAGAAGGTTGGGCGCGCAGCGCCTCCTCGTCACACTGGACCCTGCAGCCGTGCTGGTGGCGGCGCTCGCGCTGCAAGGTCGTCGAGGTCGCCGGCACTAGGAGGTAAGCGCTTGGCCAATCAGTACAGGCCCTTAGAATCCTTAAGATATCAATAGCCATAACACTAAAAATACCATATTGAATCAAATAAGTATTGCATTGCAGATGACAATCTCCTCATTAAGATCTTATTCACAAAATCTGAATGTTTCACAGCGCCCATTATAAGAATTATTACAATTCACGATTATTCAATAAAATTTAAATCCTAAAATACTAATTTTTGTACTGATCTAAGGAGTGCATTTCTCTGAAATTTTTAAAATTGCTAACATTTCAAAAATTAACGATTTTGTTATCGAAGTATCTTTTCTTGTCAGTTTCGGTTTTAGTCTCCCTTTCGATTCTGCTCTACATCCCCCATTATGTATTCATTAAGGAGAAACGGGGGGAAGATAGTATATTTGGTAGATGATAAATTTATCAATGTTTGACAAATTGTTCCTTAAAATGATGAATATCTTTAGTACATTTTTTGTAGAAAATTAACTTTGCTAAAACTTCGTCAACTACATTATCTTTGTAGGTCTCGTTGTTTATTAGATAATGATAGAAAAACAATAATTTTATATAAAAAAATATTGGTTTAATATTTTGGTTCTACCAGTGCGATTTACGATTACGTCGGAAAGGGCACTTTTGTAGAGCATGCAATTCTCATAAAAATCCCAATTTTGGGCAAGGTGATACCATGAGACGCCACTGACATATATTAAAAAATTAAAATCTAACTTTACGTTTATTTCAAATGGAAAACATTTAAGATTATAAAAAAAAAAGTACTTAGAATTAAAATTAAGGGTGTCGCCTCTAACGGTATTATTTTTTTTTTTTCAGCGTATAGAATGATATTTTGCGGAATCGAAAACAAAATCACCGTTTAAAATTAATCATTCTAATTGTATGTGTGTATATATAAATCTCGTGTCACAATGTTTGTCCGCGATAAACTCCGAAACTACTTATCTGATCTTAATGAAATTTATTGAGCACACTGTATGTAAATCGGTTCATTTTGAGAGATAGATTAATTTTTATCTTGGCGTATTTGTCGAGATCTATTTTTTTTTTAATTTCGGAATCGAAAATAAGGAGCCAGGATCGGGATAGAAATACAAAAGATGAAGGAATTATTTGGCCCCGGCTTCGTCCAAATCGGAACTGGCGGCGGTATCAAAATTAAAAAAGGGATGAGGAACAGAATCGGAAACGGAATAAGATCAGAATCACGAGCGGGACTGGGACCGAAATTGAGAACGGCATTGGGGTCGAAAACGAATGTGAGGTCGGGATCAGAATCGAAAGCTAGATCGGAATCGATATTGTCACCAATCAAGATAAAGATGAATAAATTCATTCTAATCCACGCTGGCGAAGCTGCATTTACTAAATAGGCAAGCCACCATCAAAAACGGGCACAGCAACGTCTGCCGAGCCAGCTAGTGATTTATATATTTTTATTATCCTAATTCCGATACAATAAGAACATTTATATAATTACACTCACCAAACAAAAGTCGTTTATTTTATATAAAGATCTCGCTGTTTGTCTGTCCGTCGGTGCGTTTATCCTTCGGTAACTATTTATCCGTATTTTTTTTTATTGATAAATATGTTCTCTGTCCAATCTTTGTTGTATGTGTATATTTTTTTTTAGATAACATAAAGATTAAAAATTTGAGATAAGTATATATCAAGGGGGAAGTAGGTCGCAGTCAGCGCGCTCTGAGACAATGCGCTGCCTAATCCGTTAAATATGGAAAAATGGATTGTTTCCCCATGACGCCATAAACCTAACTTCTATATTTAAACCATAATGGCTGATTTTGTGTTACAAAAAAAATAAATTGTTCAGATTGTGTTTACGTAGACGACCTGCACCCAATAGACAATAGCGGGGTCGAGCGTGGTCCCGAACGAAAGCAAAACCAGAATGAACCAGGTTCGAGTTAGGTATGTGAGCGACGTCGAAAGTGAATGGAAGTATATCGATTATATAGTGTGGAATCGATATAAAATATGAAGAAATTTATTGTTTCCATGAGGGCGAACCCTAGACGGACGGCTAGCAATTATAGAAAATGACATTTCTCTCCATATTTCTAATGAGTTATAATTCTGTCGTGTGATTATACTATGTTTATATTTGTCAACGAAGACATTTACTTTGAAGGTTACAATAGACTCGTCCTTTAATTTTTTATTAAAATCATAACCGTCAAACTAATTAGCTTCCCACGGTGGAGAATTATTAGCGGCATTATTAAAATTAAAGTAGCGTCTTTAAGGGCTCGTTATTCACTGATTACTCCGTTATAATTAACGCGACGCGAACACCGACCGCGGCCGCAGGAAGCCGTGCATCATGTTCGTGCATTAACTCGGCATCCCTTAATTAAAGCGCGGCTTACACTACGAAGTCGCCGTCGGGGGCGCCACCCGCGCCGTTGTCGTGTCGTGGCTGTGGACACTCGTGAAAAAGATTTTTTTTTTAATGATATACGATATTTGCATGTTTGTCTTTCTTCCCTGGCATGCATTAAGTTTTCCATGCAACCTCATGGGATTCGAGTGGTTAAGATTTGGCCCTTCTTTTATATGCCCATATTTGGTCTGCATAGGATTTTTCAGGCCAACCCTTACGGAGCTTTCAATCATACACATTCGTTATGTAGATTTGTTTTGTCTTCTTATAACTTAACAACCCTCTTTTAATGAAATCATACTCAGGGTAAACATTATTATGCAAGATATAAATTACTGTTTGTTTGTTGCCCCACCTGTTAATATTTCTTCTTACAATGCAACTATTTGAACAACTGATTTTGATGATGTACCGATAACACTCATCGTAGCACAAAATATCGGTCTATAGGTCACTGTTTGTGTTGTTCATTTTAATAACTAAACAATTCAAAAACTATTATTTTGATTTTATTCGCTCGCTTTGCTTAGAAAAGAAGAAGGTGGGTGAAAGAAATAAGATTGAAAGGAAGAAGGCGAGAGAATAGAAAAATAAGTAAAATGAGAAGATAAGGCAGAGGAAGAGAAAAGTCAGAAGAAGAGCGAGAGTCAGAGCGATACAAACAGCGAGAGGAAAAGAAAAGAGATCTAAACAGAGATCAAAATACGATTGGGATTCGAAATACAATCAGGACCAGGATTAGGCTCGTCTCTAAATATTGTTCAAGGGTATTTATCTATCGAAGTAGTCAAAGCCACGGAAAAAATCTAGGAAATAATAAAATAAATCAGAATTACAACAATCATTTTTCTATGTCATATTATGAATACATGATAGAAGTTTGAATATAAATCGATGTACGAATAAATAATAAATGCGATTTCTTTTCAAATTTTTTCATTGGATTGAAAAGGAGTATTTTTATAAATCTCATATTTTCATACCTAAATCTTGTATAAAAATAAACACAACACCGGACCATGCTTTTTTACAGTAGGTAACTCTTACTCAATGTCTAACGCCTCGTTTACATCTTCTATACTGTTCTGTATTCACTATTTGATTTGACGCTGGTGGAGTTGTTAACGAGTAACTTTCCGATGAGAATGTAATGATTCTAATACTGATCTGATCAGAGAAATCGATGATGTTTTTCAAACTTGAGTCCTTTGTTGAATCCAACTAGCGCTTGCACCGTGCCTCGAGGAGCACGCTAAACCAGTTCCGGCCGTTGTCACCATGTCTGGTCTGTTCATTTCAATGTGAAATAAGAAAATATATGCAGCAGAATGTCAACATCACGATAGCTAGGATGGCAAAAATATGATACAATTTCATACTATTTTTTGACCGTTTTGTTTCATTACGAACGATTGTTCCAAATTAATTCCATTTCATAAACTGAATTGTCCGAAATTTTTAGTTATTTAGTTTCTCTTGCGAAATGAAAATTAAATCAATAGACGGAGGGAAATGCAACAGATAAATCCACCGAGCTCGTCCACGCCTATAAGAGCGAACGTGGAAGCGACGATTAAGAGAGATTGGTTTTGTTGTAAGTGTAAACCGAGCGTTAATTGAGTGACGGCGGAGCGCGAGAGGGCGCAGGTGGGGCGGTTCCGACGCGCTGACAAACGGCCGGAAGTGCCCGCGGCGCGCTATCTGCCCCGTGATCGGGCGCGTGACCCGACTGCGGTGACGGGCCGGGAGGGGGCGCTGGAGACGATAAAGCAAAACGGCATTTCGCAAATGGACTCTATGGCGAAAAACGTAGATAACCAAGAATTTCTACTTGCTTAATACTTATTATAAAGCTTTTTGGTAAATCCTACAGTAAAATGTAGTTATCACCGAGAATCAGAATTCTAAATTATTAAAGAAAAGACATTTCCATACCCATTAGCGACTAATAGTATTCCATTTCCATCCTTCTTTTAATATTTTATGAATTATTAAAATTTAATCATACGATTTGAATTGAATATTGTTACAATAATATTTTCAGTGAAATCCTCGGTTAAAATAATAGATGAGTTTACATACGTACATAAAATAACACCTAAACTGATGGCTCTTCCAAGTTTTAAAAACGTCAGATAAACAATTTCTTCACGGATTTTTATGAAATATAGATCAATAGGTAACAATCCTAGTATTACAAATTATTATGATTTTATTAAATACTTTCCCTTGTGGGTATCACATTATTCTTGTATCAAGTTATTTCAAATTGACACACTAGGACCAGCGTGGACGACGCTGGCTCAATGCTGGTTGGAGGTTGCTGACGATCTTCGTCACCAACATACCAACTGAGATCTTTCAATCCGAAGTAGAAATATTGTGGGAGGGTATGCTTCAACAGTGGGCTTATTAAGCCTTGACACGACACACCATTTTGTGATTCAATATCTTAATCCTTACTATGTGATTTATATGGAAATATAAAATAGAAATGTGATGATGGAAAGTAAAATAGAGTTAATTGTTGAACCAAAAACTTACAAAAACCCCAAATGAACAAAAATAATAGTTATACTTTGCATTAGCGACATTGACGTAGATACAATATTATTCCTACATAATATAAAGTATCTTGTTACGCAGAGTGCACCAAAAGTTTTGTACTGCTGGCTGACCATAAATATTTGAATTTAAATTTGTATAAACTTACGATGTGATTTATTGACGAAAATTGCGACAAGGAATCACATGTACATTAATTTTTATTACAAATCGAGGTTCATGGTCCCAGGTGAGACTGGAATTAACGCAAAAATAATTTAGGACGACGATTTTTGTAAGTATCGACTTTCCCTTTCACCTCATGGTTGCGCTGCCCATTTTCAAAATGATCATACGATGACCGTAAGGTGTTAGCGTGCTGATGGTGCTCATGGTCGTACTTCTCTTCATGATGGGATTCATGAAGGTAGACTCTCGAATGCGATCCTTGAAAAAAAATTGGTTATTTGCAGATGGTTAATTGAAGAAAGCAGACGTATCAACTGTAAAAATATTTAAGGCAATTTGAGCATCGGTATGAGCCCATCTAAAAAATTTTACATCATCTTTCAAAAGTTAACAAAGCTTTTTGGCGTTCCAGTGATGTAAGTATGGTTTTACTTCCACGGCAAGTAAGTTTCGCCGCTTCTTATTTCGGTATTTGAATTCAAAATGCTGCAAATCTACAAAAGTTAAAACTTTTCACTAAGAATAAATTTGCTATTGTCTATGTTTGTACAAGTACAAGTTGTACAAGTTACGAATAAAAAAGTCATAGATGCATATTATATGATTTCATAAACGCAGCTGTTACCGAAGTTTTTATACAAAAGCACTTATTGGTGAACAGCGACAAATACAATGATAGAATAATTGCTGATAAGAGGCGAAAGGAAAAAAAATCAATCTTAAATCACTTTCAAATACTTTTCGTGACAAAGCTATAGGATAGGAAATATGGATATATAGTTACAATCCAGAGACAAGACAATAGTTTTATCAATAGGTGTACGAAGGTGACAGCGAACTAACAAACTGAGACAAGTAAAAAAAAAATATGTTTTTTCTCCTGAACGGGTCAATCTTCCTGATCCTACTTGAAGAGCAAAAGACAATTAATTATCAGTGTTACATTACCATTTGCATAGGGTGCTCGAAAAATATCGGAAGATACGGCCAAAATCTCGGATTCTCTTGCAACTTGATCATTATCGTCCGCATACAGTGAATATGACAGTCACTGTTGAGTTAAGAAAAATGAAGCTCGTGCCCATACTGCACACGATTTGGACCTCGTATTATCCAATACCTTTATTTAATTTTTTTTTTTAATTAAATATTTGACATTTACAAATGCAGAATTAAAGCTACGATAGCTTTCAAAGGGTACGAGAAAAACATATCTTCAAACCAATTGTACTTTACTAAAAAAACTATTCAAGGGAATGAAAAATTGTGTAAAATGTAAACTACAATGTTTTCAAAAGCAATAAATGTAATACTTAAAAATTATTCCGTTTTTGGTTTGTACACAACTTCAATATGCCCCGCGTGTGATATAAACATCGAGAACTTAGGATTTTTAAACGCCACGTTTAATTATGTAGTATTTAACGTCGCTTGCGATATTTCGCCGTAGCTTCAGAAAAACATGCTATATACTTTAACGTTTCATGACGAGCAATAAAAAATATCGCTATTCGTAATACGTCATTAAAGGCCCAGCTTGGCGTCTTTCACGGAAGACTGGCGTTCACGCTCCTTTGATTTTATTGCGCAGTATCTGGAAAAAAATGCCCAGGTAACTTCGAGACGGTTAACCGTATTATTTACAGATATCGATATATAGTTTAAGATGTAATTTTGTAATGAAAGCGAGCTTAATAAAACAAAGTCTATCAAAAATACATGTATATCAAAAAATTATTCAATATTAAATATGACGATGATACTAAGTAAAAGAAACGAGTTTCGGCCACATAAGCTCACGGAAGAAGTGAATCTTCCTTGCTAATTATTATAGTTGGTTATTATATAATTATTTTATTGTATCCATTCATTTATTCCCTTTCATAATTATCTACAAAAATTACAGTATTTTATAATATTCAATGATATATAATAATATTTTTTTTACTTTAAACGTGACTCGATGAAAAACTATATGAATATAGCAAAAAGTATACGATATAGTCTTTAATTCGTCGACGTATTGCCGTGTTCCAAAAAAGGACATTGACCGTTAAAGGATTGCTCCAGTTCGAGACTTTAACCATGAGAGGGAATTTACCAAAATTTCAGACTTACATTCGATAAAGAAGTTTCACTTGAAAAATGTAATAAACAATGCGCTAAGACAAAGCTGCTGACTGTTTGGTCATTATTGGACACTGCATTTTATTTAAATAAACCAACTAATTGCATCTACTCTCTACATCTATTGTATCACTTTGTGATTTATCAGCTAAGACGATATAAACATTTTTAATAATAATTAACTATTGTTAAGGACACAGATTTTAATAAAAATATTAAAAATATTATTAATGTTTGTATTAATCCTATAATAAACGTTTGTTATTATTAAATAAAAAACGCTACTAGGTTACGAAATATGCACATATATGTTGTAGCTCAGTAGTGTAAATTAGAATTTCATGAAAATTCTAGACTCGTTGCGTAATGCAGACTGTTAATATTATTTAATTAGCTCTCATACTTTCTACATTAAAAATTTATATTATATAGTTAACTATAATGTACTAAATATCCATATACAATTTGCTCCTAAAAATATGCTGTAGACTACGCTATCATTCTAGAATGTTTAGACACTGAAACCGACACTACTTACGCCGACGATGAACTTGTTTAAGCCTGTTTATTCTACTAAGCGCTCAGTTAATCACAAAAGCGAAATCAATTTGATGGCTCTATTTCGAACTACTGATCATTAGTTTAACTTTTTCGTTAATTTTAGCCAGTTTTAGGACTCAGTAGGCAAAATGGCAAAAAACGGAACCCTTACAGTTTCGTAGTGTACGTACTTCCGTCCGTACGTCCATTAGTCCGTATATCGAGGGCATTTTACTCAAAAACTACAAGATATATATTGATGAAATTTGGATTAAGAGAGGGGGGCACTCCACACATGTAACAGAAGCTGAAAAAAAAGTTTCTGCAAACATCAACACGTGGCACATATTTCGACAGTTCTTTAAAAACATTTTAGGTTTCTATGAAATTTTTTTATTAAAATATTCGCTCCAAAATAGCATCAATTGTGTCCCTTTACCTTTTAAACCGTATGTCTAAAATATATGAAAAAAAAGAATGAAAATTATTTTCAACTTATCGGATATATTGTATTTGAGTTATTGACGAAAATCTACAGTTCTCAACAAAAGGAGTGAGCGCCAGGAAGATATAATCTTTTGCTAGTGTACTTTAGATTATACTAAAAGTTATTGTCAACATTCCTACTTGTATCTCTAGTTATAGGTGACTGAAATGCTTATACCTTTCTGTGCGGGAAACATGAAAAAAACTGTTATAACGTAGTTTTTTTTTTATTCGTATTGCATTTCTCTGTAGTAACGGCTACGGGACCCTACACAGATCATGGTCCGACTGCTCTTGGCCGGTTTTAATACTCCAATGAGAAAAATAAACACACGACCGACAGCAATTTGCTCCTCGACAGATCTAGGTTCTAGAATCTATATAACTAATCCATATAAACTGGAAAGTTATTGATATTACCTGGATTTTTAATTTTGAGTTTTCAAGAGATTTTGAAGTTTAAAAATCTTAGGAAGCTAATGCTCAAAATCTGAACCAAATGTTTTGAAATGACATTCCAATGCTCAGTGGATTCGATATTTAGTACTCAACCATGTCCTTGTGCTTGAAAACCGCTTCAAATGCCGCGAATGGTAGATGAAAAATATTTTCTTCTTAATATTGAAAAATAGGTATTTAAAATAATTATCAGAATATTTTGAGGTCGAAAGTAGTGGAAGGGTCCAGGAATGGCCTAAAAGGTGGATTGCTTTTCAGACTTTCGTAAAATAAACAAAACATTCATTGTTATATCAATTTTTGAATGATATAATTTTACTTACGTTTGACTCAAACGTGAAAAAAACTATACGAAAAGAACTTTGTGAATTGGAATACATGTGGCACCATGAGAAGACGTAGAAAACGGTAAGTAAGTTACGCGCAGTATGAACCGTGTTTGAAATTAAATAATGCTCATATTAAAAAAGTTATGATCGAGCCAAAAAGTTTCAGCAATCGACTAATCACGCCCTCAACCCCGATCGCTATCCCGTGCCCGATTCTGAACTCGATTCTGCTGTCGATGCGAAATGTCGATGACGTCCTGCGTTTCATTAAGATAAATATAACGTGAATAAATTGTTTTCAAAAAAAAAATATTTAATATGCAGACACGGCTGGTTTACAATTTTGATATATATATATATATATATATATATATATATATATATATATATATATATATATATATATAGATGGACACGTTTTGGTAACGCGAAAAAAACTTTTCACCAGTTGCTAATTTTGGCGACCCTTGGATTCCGCCCTGGACACTAGACCCTAGTGCTCGTAGTTTAAATCCAACGCTTACTATATGATTAAATAAAGTTATACTCAACGACAAACATAAAGATCTGCGAGCAATTAAAATGAGCCATTTTTAGGTATACCTAATTGATTTGAGTCCGGTGTTGTAATATTTGAGTATAAACGGATGTTTTATATTGGCCGAAATCTGTTAAAGCCATCGATGTATATAGATAGGTTCTCTTTTAGTAGAATAACGTACCGTTCAACATATCTCAAACTCGTTAAGTCGCCGTATGTGGTTGAATTTGAATAAGTTATAAATTGCACTCTCTGGTTTCAGAAGATATTTCACAAAGTAGGTATTTATGCAAACCGCATTGGCAAGTCGATTGAGAGGCAATCGCAAATAACTAATGAGGATATTCGCTCAGGCAATAAGCACAAAGTGATAGAATATTTTCAAAATGTTTATGCTATGGGTAGCGTATAATGGCGTGATAAAAGTATGATACTCGATATAATAGGGGTTAATTGCTTATGGAGTTCTAAGATAAACTAACAACAATTCCCGGTCTATAATCAAGGTGAAAGTTCGGATGCTGAATGAGCCAATTAACCATTCAAATGGCGACAGTTTAATCGAGATATATATGTGATCAAATGAACCGTGAACTGATTATCACTAAACGCAAATTACTCCCCTTTCGCCCCTCCCGGATTCATGCACCGTATACTCGATACCGCGTTAAGAGCCGAATACACAGAGCGATTCTGACCAGTGACCAGAGAGACGATTCTCGGGCCACGTGGAAATTGTCACATGAGACAATTTTTAAAGAGATATATAATAGACTATAGGTTTAATAGAACAAACTCAATGATTAATAATGAATTAGTGCGGTAAATTGACATTTTTCATTTAATTCAAAATGATAAATATCAAACGAAATCACTAATTCAGTACTATCATTTTCCAAGCTGTGACAATTGTCAAACGGCTTTCGTGTGACATGTAACAGGTACACCCTAGCACAAGACACTAATTGTCACGTGTCAAGTTTAGAGGATCGATATAAAGGGTAAATTTAGTTTAATGAAATCATGACTAACAATCGCCCCGCAACTCACCTTCAATGGTCTTTTCATTCCAGATAGAAAGGATTTAAAGCTGCACGTTTTTCGTACTAAATATTAAAAGTATCTTCTCATACCTATCAGAAATTCATACTATCTAAATAGAAACTATATTAAATTACCATAGGTAAGTGAGAATACATATTCTATCGGTTACTTGACATGTTTCGACATTTTGTATACGGAATATTATGGAAATTTCACATTTGAAAATTGTCTCATGTGACAATTACCACATGGCCCGAGAATCGCCTCCCTGACCAGACGTTTGATATGGATGGTCGCGCTAATAAATCGTCCAATGAAAACATGAAGATCTGAGTGCTTCGTGCAACTACAACTCTAATGTTACCCAATTAATAACTATGTCGTTGTAAAGATAGATCTTCTCTCGGGTCGTCTCTATGAAATATGTGTTTTAATTATTTGCATTTCGATCTGATGACGTCACAAGTCACACAAATGAGCACTTAAAATGTTACAATGTTTAAAGTAAATTAACATCGATACTGCTTTGGGTAATTGGGTTGAAAACATTGCATTTAAAAGAAATAAAATATATTCTAATGTATATAATACATGAATATCAGCAAATCCGATTTTGCGAAAAGATTAAAATCAATGTTAGGTTCAAAATGGTGAGCACCGCCGCCAAAGATTGATGTTTCCATCGACTCGATCGCTTCATATAATTTTAAACGGGATCTAAATGTATGTGGGCGATCCAAGAGAAACAAAGTATATGAATCTTTCAAATGTAAAAAAAAACCCTAGATATATATTTTTGAAGTTATACTTCTTTTGGTGCATTACACAATGTAACAATAACAAACAAGGTAACAATGAGAATATTTACCACACATGTTTACGTACGCGTGAGAACTATCAAGTATATACAAATATTTCTGCTTGCATGGGTATGTGCGTGCGTGTGAGTTTAAATTATATACAGCAGTGAATGATATTTATTGATAATTTATCGCGAATACTGGTGCTAAAAGTTTTCTATATTATACATTTTTTCAATTACGTTTATATATCCGAGATTAGTTGTCGGCATGCATCATTTTTATTTGCTTACAATATAAATGATTATTATTTTTAAATTGCTTTCATTTAAAAAAGTATCAGATACTTCATACGTGCGTACGCAAGTACATACACACGGTTTTTATTTTATTTTTACCTGATTTAGAATTACTTCATAAATATTCATTGTGATCATGTACAAACGAAACCTGTGATAATAGTCCCGGTTTATTTTAGTACTGGTTTTTTATCACAAAAGTGACTCTTTATCTTCTACTAAAATTACAAATATTTCTTAAAATAAATATATGCACGACTACTATTTTATGATTGTAATTCGCGCAGCCATTTACCTGGTGACACAAGCAATATATAGGACAAGTAAACATCTCCAGTTTCTTCTTTGGCGTATCGTTGCTTCGTATTTTGATTATTGTAGTTATTTTCAAGGTATGATTTGTTTTTCAACTTATAATTATTTTTTACATATGTATTGCTTTTATTTTTGTACATCTGATCTGCGATGTAGCAATCAAACTTTTGATAGCTATCCTTTCAATTCATATTTAAAATAAACTAAAAAACCCAAATATGTTGCAACTGGGTTAGTACTCAACCATCAATTAAAAACCAAAAACTAGTCATTGGGTACTTCCGATAGAAGTGAAAACTCTAAACTAAAAAACTACGGTAAATTTTTGAGGTTCTTAAATTGATTATGTCAAATATTGAAATGTCTTAACTCGTAATTATTTGTAATATTAAAAATTAACTTAATAATTTGTAAATTTATAACATTAACAATAGCCTTGTTTTCACATCTAACAGCATACCGATTAACAATTACATATATTTTATATGTGTTATTTATTGATAAAAAACGTGATAGGTTGTACAAGCCCAGTAAAATTGAAATATAAGTCACACACATGACTAAAAAATTTTCTCATGTGCTATTAACCCTAAATCTTCCAATAAGGTACACAACGCATTAGGTCACTAATGCGTTGTGTACCTTATTCTGAGGTTACGAGTGTTCATGGGCGGCCGTGATCATGAGTTCTCTGGCGGCTCACTCGCTCGTTTACTCCTTGAAATGCTATAAAAAAAAAATCAAATATGCTGTTAATATTAACATATCAGTGACGCGAACCCAAAGCTTTTTGCACGTACATAAATTGCCCAAAGTGCGTAAAGAAATATTAAGAAATACTGCATTAGCATGTCGATGACTAGCACGACGGTGACGCCAACTCATAAGATTTTATCCATTCAGAAATTGCGTAACATGCCTATAGAAGTTTAAATATTAGGTCGGGAAAAATATTTTTTCGTGGTCTATAAGTAAAAAGTTGCAGTAAAATCTCTTCGGTTGTGCTGTTTGTATCTGACTAGTTTTAATACCATCAAATAGATGACATTCAAAATCACGGAATATAATTAGAGTAGTTCAAAATAAATAAATAAAATAAAAAGTAAAAACGATGTCTTGCCATTTTCTATTGTTTTTCTGTCCACCAAAATGAATGAATCTAACGTAGAAATTCGTTACATTTCTAAGTTTTATATCAAAAGAGAAAAATGCGACCTATGTCGCAAAAAAAAATGTAACCCTTGTGAACCTAATCCAGCATCGGTAAGAGTACCACAAAAATGGTGTAAGCGTTTTCGGTCCGGCAATTTTGATGTCAAAGATGAACCTCGCTCTGATCGACCAGTTACGGATAAAGTCGATGCCATTTTGGAAAAAAGTAGAGCAAGATGTGCATAATAGTTCTTACCACATAGCCGAAGATTTGAGGATTGACCGCAAATAGTTTTGACCCATTTGAACAAAGCTTGATACTCAGGTCCCACACGAATTCACTGAAAGAATTCAAAGGAAAGATTCATCTAACGAATCGTGTACTCAATTGCGATTCTCTAGTGAAACCAAATTAAACCGAACTGTTTTTGAAAAAACTGATCACTGGTGATGAATAATGGATTGCTTCTGACAAGAACGTGCGTAAAGATCATGGTCAAAAAGCAAGTTCACTACTATAGCGAAATTCGGATTAACTCGCAATAAGTTGATGCTCTATGTGTGTGGTGGAATTGAAAGGGCATTATTCGTTACACCATATAACCCTGACCTTGTATCCTCAGATTTTCACCTGTTTCAGTCTTTTCAGAATTCTTTAGGTAGTGTTAGGTTAACATCAAGAGAGGACTGTCAAAACTACTTGTCGCAGTTGTTTGATCGGAAATCTTAAAATTTTTACAGCAATGGAATTATGTCACTACCTACAAAATGGCAACAAGTTCTTGTGCAAAATGACATATATACATATTACAATTAAATGTAAAAATATAAATATCTTGAGTTTATATATAAAATACGACAAAACCTTTTCCCCGACCTAATATTTACATTTGAAGTATGGAGTTCTATATGGGAGTTAAGAAAGGAAACACATCTCAATACACCATCTACCAGAAACGAGTTCTCATGTCTTCATGTCTTCTCGAATAAATACCTACGACACAAGTACTTACTAAGACCCAAAGGGTCTACACGTTAATAGTGGTAATTATAGGAGGGCAATTGAAGCCAACCTTATAACGTAACTTACAAAGACGTTCACGCAAAAAAAAGAGAACCAAACGACGGGACTTAGAGCGGAGAACTAAAGGTATCGTTTAATGTTACGATTATAGCTACCTTTGTCTAACCGTTCCGCGCTGTGGCATATCATTCTATGTTCAATGTTCTAGCATTGAAGTGCAAAAAATCATGATTAATATGAATTACACAAGTGGAAAATAAATTTTAAATGGCAACACCTCTACATAATTATTTTGATTTTAATTTTGTTTTACGTATGTTCGTCTGGGAGTTATTAAGTTTTCTATTTTTGGTTTTTCCTTTATCTTTTTATTGTCCAATATCCTTTCTAAATGTATATGTGTATATACTATATACATTTTTATGGTGTTACCCAAGAATTGCACGTATTAAGAATAAGTCTAAAATGGAAACCGGTTAAGCGCTTCCAATGTTAACCCAATCAATGATTTGTTACTGTGAATCAATATTTATTTTATATTTTTACTTTGAGCGATATCTGTATACGTATTAATAGTACCACTAGACACTGGTGTCTTGACCAAGCACGGGTTGGATACATTTTAACCTACGTCCGAAATTACAAACATCGTACATTGATGTATTATGTAGCATTTTGTATTAAAACATAATTTAGTAGCTGGCCTGTAAGCATTTTTATAAATATACTTTATATTTCGCTTATTCGAAATAATCCTAATATTTTTTTCAGTATACAAAACTTAATTCAATAACTAATTAGCTTTCGCTCACAGCTCCACGCTGTTAACATTGAATGAATTTCTTCATTTTTTTTTTTGTATTGATCTATAAACGACGATCCTGCTCTCGGTCTTAATTTCAATCGCGGTTCACTGTCTTTTCCGATCCCTATGTACTGCTCTCGATTCCGACCATTTATCATATGGATTGTGCCTCACGTGGTTTTACACGTGTAGCGTATTATCTTTATTGTACATCACACTCATGATTGATTCGTTCACTTACATAGGTAAAGCAATAATTGTAGTGCTTATTTAGATATGTATATATGTTTGTTTACGGCCTCGTACCCCCAAACGCATGTTTTGTTATATCGCACTAATATTATCAAGGTCAAAGTATTGACATCAAGATGTAGCTTCGTTACCATCGAACGCTAAAATTAACAGACTGTGATAAAACTTGACAAAAATAAAAAAAATAATAATAAAATAAAATGTAGTTTATATTACTCAGGGACAGTGTAATCAATCAAGTATAGAGAAATAATTAACATACAGACAAATAGACAAATTTTATCTCTTTGAAGTATTAGTATAGATAATAAATATTTTATATTAACTATAGTAATTTAAAAATTGTACTCCAAGAATGACACACCATTAACAATCATTTCTTATATCAATACTTACGCTTTCAAAGCTTAAATAGAACACCGACCATTATCAAAGCTCTCTTTGTCTCTCTCTCTCTCTCTCGCTCTCTCTGTCTATCCCACCTCCTTCCAGTCGACGAGCACGCAATGAGATGTTAACTACTAATAGGCGCCCGTTGAAACGGCTCCGTCCTAATTGTCAGACACGTTGGAGACCTCCTATTCACGGCCCAACAGTTGCGTTAGTTGTTAGTTACATTGCTTGAATCCATCTATGTAATAATTTATGTGGTTGCATGTGTGATACTTTTTGCAAGGATTTTGCAAAGGTTTATGTGTCGTTCTCTATGGACTTCGAAACGGCAGGAACGATTGTAATGAAATTTTCAGACAATGTTCAGATTAGCCCAGCGGGTGATCCTGTGAAGTTTAGTAGCGATTAGACCAATATATTTCTTTTGTTTTTCTAATAGCATTATTGAGGAGCAAACGAGCTTTGTGAGCCAACCAGAGTATTATAGGTGGTCACCGCTGCCCATTGAGACTCGCGATTTCGGAGGAATCACGAATGATTTTTCGACCTCTTAGTTATAGTTTCGCATATATATATATATAGTTTAGAATATAGTTTCGCAATAGGACATCTAATAGAAGAAGAAATGGACTGACGGAGAAAGATTGCAGGGTGATGGAGGGGGAGTGGTCTACCGGAACTCTCAATCATTGGAGGAAAGGCAACAACAGATACTGTTATTTCACGCCTCTATTCCGTGAGAGTATGGTATTGTACCGGTCGAGTTAGTCCATTTACGAACTGAAGTCAATTTGACTATAGCATAACTACGACAATAAATGGCAATTCTCTGTCATATTTTCTATAAAAATGAATAAATCTTTTTTGGCATAGCAAGGCACTGCACTTATAGATCTCTGCTAAAACGTCACAATACCGCTCCCATGCATCCACCAGAAATCGTCTGGCTATAGATAATTACTGCTACCCATGCGAATCCGGGTACGTGTCGGTAGTTTCATTATAATTTTTATCGAACACGACTACGTGACTGTTCTCGGATTTTAACTTTACCCCAAACTGGTACTCCTTAAAAAGAGACAAAGACGTTTTAATTTGCCCACACGAAAGTCCCCCCTTGTAAGTGCGGGCTGTGCCCCGACTATAATAGGGCCGTCTGCCATTACGCCGGCCGTTAGGGGGCGCGGGACGTGTCGGCTCGGCGCCCTACTAACTGCGATACGTGCGCCGCATGCCCACTGCCCGCCGGCGCACATTGCGGTGCCGAAAATTCTCACAATTCAAACGTTACATCCCGCGGGCCGGTTAAAAAATATATTAGGGGAGGAAAATTTCAGTCCGCCAGACTAATAGCTGTATACGGAACTGTTTACGTACATTTTTCAGGAACCCTTCCCTGTAGACGTGGACATAATCCCCTCGTAGTGTGAAACGTCAAGAAATGGTTTAGCTCTCAAACACGAAATGACCTCCATCTGCTATTTATAAGGTTGTATAACTTTAATGTGAAAAGTGTTTAAAGAAAATTGTAAAAATAGAAAAAGTTATTTAAATATTGCGTAGTCTAATTTACATTTCAGTCGATTTTCGTTCATGTAAAAAAAAATTCGTTTTTAACTGAAACCATTATTAATGCCTTATGTTAGGCCTGAACATACGACAGGCGCGTTGAATATTTCAAATTAATAAAAATATTGCTTAGATTTAAGACACTTGATTGCTTTCGTCCGCCATCATCAATTACAGAATGCTCATGCCCTCCAGTGGGTAGGCATAAAGACTAAAATCGAAACTGTATAATAAACCGAAATCGACATACGGTTAGCGATAAATCAAAAATTAATAAAACATAATAAACGCTCTGTCTACTCTTCTATACTCTTTACTGGTCGTTCGACCACATAGAGTGAATATTAAAGGAAATGACGTAATACGACATCAATGCTATGCGAGTGCTATAAAAAGTTATCATCGTAATCGAATCTCGTGAATTCAGTTGTTGTTTAACTTTTCATTTTGTACAATAGTTTCAACTGATTTTTTAATGCAATTGGCATTATAATTGCAAATGAATATCAATCATAAAGGTGTGCTTATGGTGATTTGAAATTTAGTATTAGTTGCGCCCGCGACTTGGTAGCTTATTCTGAAGGTTCTTCGTAAAACTCCGTGCAATTATTTTGAGAAAATAAAGTTACTAAACTTAAGTTGAATGATAAAACTCCATGACAACTCGTTTAATAGTTTTGGAGATTAATGTTTTCAAACAAAAAAACCCAAGTACTCCCTACATCGACTACAATTAGTTTATTGGCAAATATTTTCAATATACAATACGACAGTTTTATTATGTGGTTATATGTAAAAAAAACTACATGTTAACGCAACGTCAAAGTAATTATTTTAAAAGGCTATTATCGTTTATTATTACAAGTAATGAAGCTTAATATACGTATATTTATTGTTGGTTGCAATTCGATCAATTTTTTACGCACCAAAAATTGTCGTATAGTTAATTCTTTTAGGTGTAGAGAAGGGACGTCGATTTCAAAATTGTAAACAATGTGTCGCTAAATGTTAAAAAACAATACTTTGAGATTAATATCCATACCATTCACCCATTAATGGATAAGTACTTTCGTAAAATTCGTAGAATTACCATTAAAATACAAATGCTTTAATCACCGCATAGTGTCATGTGTGTCACGTGTCAAACAATTTGTATATATCATTTTTGTTCCTCACTTCAATGAATTATTACTGTCAAGGTGGTCGAGTGATGATTAGTCAGCAATTGAAGGACAGTTAGAAAAATTCCTAATCCATGCTCATGGAAAGAAATACCATTGTTCCATTCTACTTTTAAAAATTCACTATCTCGTGATCTACACGATCTTCGGGTAGATCTTACACGGCCCATTGAAAGTGAACTCATAACGGATGGTACATACAGTTTTTAGTCATTACAAACTAATGTCAGTACTCCCGTGCATATTCGACGCAATTCTTAAATCGTGAAACGGCCGATTTGAATGACAATTCTAAAGATTTTTTTACCATTATATAATTCTTGTACATATGTGTTTTTTGATTCCTTATTCATTCACCTTGGCTTAGAATTCAGGACAACAGAGCGAAATCGCCTTTTGCTGAATACGGGGCTCCTACTGAAGAGATCGAAAAAACATTTTCAATGCTAAAATCACACGGCTAACTGGTAATTAACAGCATGAATTCGTTTAAAAGGGTAAAAATATATTTATTTCATTTAATGTTAGAAGACAAATGGGTAAAATCTGGTTTTTCACTATTTTCGCTTATTAATACCAAAACTCTTTATTTTGAAAACGCTAAGTAGTTAAATTTTGTATTAGAATATTTTGAATGAAAGTACGAACGGAAATTAAAATAATTTTGAACCTGACTAAGTTGTAATAATATTAATAGGTACTATAAAATTAAAGAAAATGTGATTCTTAAGTTTATGAGGATCGCTATTTATATGTCCAGAATATCAAAAAGAAACAAATATTTATGATTTAATATGGTTTTATTGCTTTTCAAAATATTCGCCATGATGATCGATGCACTTTTTGCATACGATGAAACTAATTTGATAGCACTTTCACCATTCTGATTGAGGTATCTCCAAACGTGCATTTTGAACGCATCAACGGCCACTTGGCGGCTCGAAGTACGTTGACCACGTTATTTATTTTTTACGCTTGGGAATAAATAGAAATCGTCGGATACCAAATCGGGGCTGTACGGCGGATGACCCGTCAATTTGATCTTTTGGCCTTCCCAAAACCGTGTTATTTCGTCTGACGTGTGACAGCTAGTTCTGTCATTATTAATAAAGATTTACGCTGGCGTTTGTTCTTTCTTATTTCTTCCAAGATTTCTGGTAAGCTAATGGTAATGTACCACTCCGATTTAACCGTTTTACGATTCTCTAATGGCACAGTGACCACGTGTCTATTTATTCCAAAAAAAAACAGGCAACCATGTGTTTCAAAGTGCTTTTGGCACGGATCCCTTTTGTTGGGTTCGGCTCATCTTGGAACAACCATATCGTTGGCTGTTGTTTAATTTCGGGGTAATACGTATAGATCCAAGATTCATCACCTGTGTAGATATTATAAACAGCTTTTGACGCACCATGCTTATGCTTTTTTATCATCTTTTTCCACCAATCTACACGAGCCTGGTTTTGATCAATGCTCAAGTTGCACGGAATCCAACGCAAACAAATTTTTTTACGACCAAATTTTCGTGTAATATCTTATGTATGCATATCATACTTATGTCCAGGGATTCCTTTATCTTGTTATATGTATCATGATGATCTTGCATTATTAGTCCTCGCATTGCTTCGATATTTTATGGTACAACGACCGATTTAGGGCAACCTTCTTTAAATTCGTCCGTGAGCATAGATCGCCCACAATTAAACTCACTAAACCAGCGATACACAGTGGTTTTTGATGGTGCTTCATCTCCAAAATTCGAAGTGAGTTAATAGATGCACTGTTTTTGAGTTAGCCTACGCCAAAAAACGTTATAAATCATCCCACGAAAATTTTCACTAGTTAAATTCATGGTGATACTGATACGCAATTTTCAAATTGACGCTACTATGGTAAAACAATTACATGAAACAAAGAATATTCTACAGCCAAGGATTCCATTTTTAAATGTTGTAATTACGTTTTAAATATTGTTCTGTATGTGTCTAGTTCCGGATACATAAATAGCAGTCCTTGTAATATACTACTTACCTCGCTAAAATATGGTGTAGCCATGTCAGCCATATCATGTTCTATTAAAAAAAAAAAGTACGCAACTGTTATCTAATGACTTTGACTCGTAAAAGAGACTCCTTTTCGCTTTAGCGTTTTCTTTCTAGCAAAACAAACTAGTTTTAATCCCTCTATATAAATCATGGTAAGTGGTATTTACGCTGTTTCGGTAGCAGAATGTTGCAGGTGAGGCAACCTCGCCGCGTTAAATTCACGGGCCCTGACAAACGGCCGGAAGTAGCGGCCGGGGCGCCACTATCTGTCGCCTTTCCCCCCCTCCCGCGCCGGTTTGCTTCGTTTCCCACATCAGTGAAGAGTGGCGCGAACGTGCCGTAAATAAAGATGGCGCCGGATTAAACGGGATCCTGAGGATTTCCCTTTATTTATTACTGAGGAATATAAGCGGCGGCTCCGTTACATATCGTTCGGCGCGTGAAACTGTGATAAACGGTTTATAACTAAGTACCTAGCGGAAAGTGTTTGATGTAATTTGCATCGATTTAACTACTACTGATACGAGGGGCTTTCAGGAAAAGGTGAGAATGAGTGTGTGGTCGGGTGAATATGGAGGGCACTCGAATATTCCGAAACCAGCATCTCGAATTGCAGCCATATCAACGTCGAACTTGTGCGCCGAAGCACTGTTTTGATCGAACAAAACAAGTTTTGCTAGTTTTTCTCATTGTTTATTTCGAATTTCGTTGCTATTAAATAACTTCTTTATTTTTTCTGCATACAAAAAGTCCGCAACAGTAGCTCCACTATCAAGATATTCTATCATAATCACCCATTTACCATCTCAGAGAAGAGAACTCATGATCTTTCGGCATAATCACTCACCTTAAATTTCTTAAGAGTTGGAGATGATGGTATTTTCCGAATCATAGACAATTAATTTTATTTCTGGATCGTAATAATGAAACCATGCGTCATCCATGGTTGTAAATTGAGCCAAAAAACTATCGAGATGTGATACTTCCAAAGAAGCTCGAGATAGGTTCCGCCTGGTTTGTTTTTGTGCATCGATAAGCATGCTGGGGATCCAGCGCGCGGATAAGTTCTCAAACGTTCGTGTAATACGCCGTGCACTCTGTAAGTCGAAATCTTTATTTCTTCGGATGTAAAAAGTACTGTGACAGGACGATCTGTTAAAACAATTTTTTCGACTTTATTACCATGTCTTCTGTCACTACAGTTGTTGGACAACCCGAGCGAGGGACATCTTTGATTTAAATTTGAAAGACCACCCGTCTTTCAAATTTAAATGTAGCGCATCAACAAGGAACTGTAGAATACGGTGAAGCCTTTGCTTCGAAAGTACCCTGAAAGTCTTAACCAACTCGTTCCGTAGGGAATGTTTCGAACACAGATGCTTAATAATCGCGCGCAAATCTATTTTTTTTTTTTCAACAACATTCTACGCCGGCCTACAAACGAAAGGCTTCCACTTTTAAAAACAAAAGGTTCTTAAATTATATCCTTTTTTAAATCTAATCAATATTCCAGCTTTACCAGCCAGTATTTACTTTTTTTTTTGCTTCCAAAACGTTTGTACCGAATCTCACTTCATAGTGAACGCCCATCGTGTAATACAATATAGGTTAACAATTAATTTTTAACTTCTCTGTGCCCCGGAAAGCATGCATGCGTAAATATACAAAATGTTGTTAATAAGCAAGTCAGAACTACTTGTTAATAAATTTAATATCAAAGTGAATTCGCGTGCCATAGATCGGTATCAACACCATCAACCAACCATCAAATGTTGGTTTTTAGCCTTCGTAGCTACTTCAATAAGCTAAGTACAAAAATAAAATTATATCCAATTCTCGAATTCAAAACGAATTAATCATTTACGTCTTTCTTTCAGGAATATTTCAACAAATTTACTATTAAGATTTAAAAGACTGGAATTGTTAATTTTTCTTGGCATAAATTAACAATTACGATCTAAATAAATTAATAATTTCTTATACGGTCGTTAATTCACTCAAAAAAGTATTAATTAAATAACAATTATTATTATTTCTTTAGCACAGTTCTATTCGCAATGGTTTTATTATTTTTGCATTGGTCAGTGTTACTAAATACGTAACTAAAAAATGTTTCAATGTGTCACTTGACATTGACATTCGTAAAAATGAAATAAGGAACCTAAGAAAATTTTCACTTAAGATATAAATATTTTAGTTCAAAAAGTGTAATTATTTTTTTCAAGGACACGAAAGCATTAAATTTTCATATTCAGACAGGTTTATTTTACATTTCTGAAAATTTTTGTACAAAACCTGTGTTCTTACGACCACACATAAATACAACAGTATCGTATTACATACGTCATAGAATTACGATTATGGTATAAATTATAAGTACAATTTTGATTATCATTTAATGCAAATAGTTTTTTTACACTCCTAATGGTAATTAATAGTAATTATTCGATTAACCACTTTTAGAAAAAGCGATTTTTACAGAAAAGTGATTTCCATTTTGATTATCAATAACAAATGGTTTCGTTTTCTTTTTTAAATGGGAATCCTTACAAATTCTTGCATTCAAATTAAAAATATGTCACCGACACGGGACGCCCGGCAGATGTGAAACACCGAAATTTATGCTTATCGAAATAATTTGTAAATTTATGAAAACCAACAAATAAATATAGATTAAGATAAATAAATAATACTATTACTGATTTTTAGGTACTTCAAGTAATGCTGTATTAACAACAACAATATTGTATTATTCTATGTGTACTTTTACAAATTAGATTATTTAGTCCCGACATATTTTTTCTTTTTCATTTTCCTTTGTGGTGTAAAAATGTTATGTGAAAGATCCTAAATCCCATAGTTTAAAACTGGCAACTTGGACACCTATCTTTTTATAGGTCTTACAATTTGTTTTTTGAGTACGAGCTGTTAATTTGATAAAAAAAATCTATTATTGGCAACTCCGGCGTCAAACGCTTTCATGACGTACTAGTCGGTCTTACATCCAAGGCGTGCCAATAGAGATTTAACATTACAATTTTAACCTTGGTTCTTTAATGCACTCTTTTTTTCACAGGCACAGCACGCAAGCGCGGATGGTGGTGAGCGGTGGCAACGCGGTGTACATCGTCGGCACGTTCAAGCACCTCGGCACTGACGCCGATTTCAAGGTGAAAACATATTCTACAACATGAACACCATCATCATCAAAATATTCATGATCGTTCTGTTGTAATTATAATCGCAAAGATTTGTTGTTACATGCTTTAAGCCCATTCACTGCTAAGTATATCCACCCACAATATTTCTATTTCAAATCGAGGGGCTTGGCCCTTAAGCCATTTTCATTGGCTCAGTGCGGATTTGGCGCCGTCAGCGATCGTTCTTGCCGGCATAATTAGAACATCCGGACTTAATTTGCCCTCCGACGTACGGGATGAATGCTTGCATTTGACTCGAGTTAAAATCTCATCGGTGAATTTGCCCTTGATCAGAATCAAACCAGCTGCCTTCTAGTCCGAAAACGACGCTGTCAACCACTAAGCTACCACCGCTATCAGCCCCCAGCAGCGGTCTCAGAGAATACCGCGTTCAAACACTTAACACAGGTCAACTAACCGACGAGTTATAACCAAACTGAACCAGTCCGTGCGTCAGCGATTACATTAAGGCGTCGGACGCGCACTTTGCCATGCCTTGGTGACGGCGGTCCTTAACAGCCTCCAATACACACTCGGCCAACGTGCAAAGCTTACAGTCTAAGCCTTCCGATCTGAAATAAAAAGATTTTGAGAGGATCGCTTCAGCAGCGAGATGGCTAAAACCTGATAGAACAACACCAAAAAAAAATACCTTAAAATCCGAGTGCCATCTATCTTTCACATAGGCAAACATTTCGGAAAATCTAACCAATAACCCCTCATCAACAGCTCTACCTGACGACGAACGTGACCCAGGCGGACTTCAACATGGGGTACACGATGACCGGCACTCTGGAGCGGGGCAGCCGGGCGACTAACAATTTTCAAGTGACCCACTTCGCCGTGCTGCGCCGCTGCGACCACGACCATCACCTCAAAGCGTCCTAGTTATGACCGCGCGACTCTTAAGTTGAACCCTCGAAATGGAAGTCAGTACCTTCTGTTCTGATTCGTCATCTTGTCGTCGCCGTTGTAGGAGTCGGATGGAGACATTAAGAAATATCATATGGCTTTAATACAAATAAAATACCCGCAAATTTGTTTCCCGCACGACTACATTGGAATTCGTAAAATTGTAAATATACCAGAACTCCGTCACCAAAATTAACATGTCAAAATTGGGTTTACATTGTCCTGTAAGGTTGAAGATTAAGTAGTTGAATAATCAGATAATATTCTGTATTTACTTAACAAATTGTTTGACCGTGTGACTAAAATATTTAAATTTTTATGAATGCTTTTTTATGAGAATTGATTTTTAAAACTTGTCCAATTAAAATAAGTGAACCAACTCGAGTCGCTTGTTGTTCATATTATCTTGCAGTGCCGATTACAAAAGAAATTTAAAACTATAGCAATAAATAGTTTAACCATAACTCTTAATTATTTTGATTATAGTTATTTAGTCACTAAAAGTAAAATGGACGGCAGTGTTGATTTAAAAACAAATACTACTTTTCTTTCGTTTTGTTAAACATTTCAGATTTAATGTAGATTTTTTTTCCGTTAAAAACTCCTACAAGGGTCTAGATTCTTCTAGAGACAAAAAAATTGTGAAAAAATTCATTGTAACAACAATGACTACCGTTTTGTATAGTAGTTTGATACTTGGAAACTATTTATTTGTTTCGAATGGATAAAATCCAATTCTGTTTTGTGAATTGAACTCTCTAGAAATTTCCGTCGGCGTCTCTTGTAATTAAATAAGTGTAAGACGGTGATTTTATAGAAATTTAAAAGTAGCGTGTAAGCAAGATTTTATCTACATTTTTACATTAAGATAGATGGATATTGCGAAGCGATATAGAGATAAATGTATGTCAATAGTTCGCACACTAATTTAGTACACACGAGTAACGAGATAATGTTAAATTCTTTATACCACTAAATTCGAGAAGAATTAATAATGATTAACAAACCTTTTAGAAAACATCTGCAATTTTGCTTTAGATTGACGAATTCAAAAGAATCTATAATCGCAACTGTATTACTTATTTTGCATTAAAATGATTTTGTGATTACCTGTATATACCTGAGTATATATCGGTTACAATTACTTCTGTAGTCATTAACAGAAAATAAGTAACAGAAAATAACACACAAGGACATTTCAGATAAATAAATCGCAACATAAAATTATGATAAAATGTTAATTAGTCAGATATATAAATGTTTATCAATATACATGTAATTTTTTCTCAATATACATAATATTAAACAATAATAATTTTACGAATACGTTTAATCGTCTCATACATAATCGGGAAAAAACAAGCTTCTTAATTATTTGTATGGATCGTCATACTACCCAATAACTTAAAAATGATACTCTCTAAAGGCAAATATTGATATTTAATACCAAATAAAGTTTCATCAGAGTTTGATAGTTTAAATAGCAGACAGCATTCTCACATTTTTAACACGGACTTTTTTACATATAGGAATATTAGAAATAGATATTGTTGCTTGACACCCGATGTTTAAATACAACTTGTCAAGCCACATCGTCTAGACCGGACATCAAAGAAAGTATTTGTTCTTGCACCGAAAAAATAAGAAATTAGAAAGCATTGTGTATTGCCCTTATAATACATAAAATTCCCAATAACTTCTAAGTTCTATGCAAGAATTGCTTTATGTCTATGCGAGGGTCACGTCGCTGTAGTCTATGTTGTCGCAGATGTGTTTTATTCGAGATTGCTAACGAATGGCTAACGAAGTTTTTCAAAGACTCAGTGATTTTTGATCATCAAAACATTCTTACCGCCATGGAAAAATTGTTTGTCATTTGCTTTGACAAATCATTCCAATAACGAGGTTGCGTTTCTGTCAATTTAAATTTCATTCATAATTTATTTGGTTCCGTATCAATTTAAATAAAGACATCTCTGAAATGAAAGAAAAAAGTAATTATTTCAATACAGACGCATATTGAGATATTTCAGCAATTACATAAATTCTTATAATATCAACTCTTCTTTCACGGAGCCATCCAGGAGTTAGTGTGCGAACTACTTTATGTTCTAATAAAATGAGGATTAAAATTACCATCCAAAAGGTAAACCTGCATTTTTGAATATAAGTTCATTTTAGCATTTATTTTAAGGACTTATATTTAAAAAATGTTCACTTTTATTTGGGGATCGGAAACAATTAAAAAGTATCCCAAAAATCATTTTTATGAAAATATCTCAAAAACATGAAAGTATATGAAAAAATTCTCAAACAAGAAATGTAGAGATTAAAATTTTCTATGAAATTGTCTTGAATAAATTTTGACATCTTTGCAAATGAAACCGATCTATTTGCAGTACACAATTCAAGATAGCTCAGCTACACAGAATATTAAAACATTTATGAAAATCTAAAAATGTATATTATTCAACTTTTTTGTTTTAAATCATATCTACAAAGTCTAACAAATAATCTCAGAGAGATAATTTTCTTATTGTTACTTAATTTAAAAGTTGTAAACATTTATATTAAAACAATGTTTTTTTTCGCCTGCAATTCTGATTTTTTTTGATGTACTTTTTTATTTTTCTACACAAAACGCTACGTTTGTATCACCAGTAAAATTTAAATATTTACCTGAGATTTTACCTGTCCAGTGTTTCTATTGAAAAATAAATTTTGAATTATTATAAAAAAAATATATTTCTGAGATTAGATACTTTGTAAATAAAAAAGTTGAAAAATTCACATTTTTCGATTTTTCAATATTTTTTTTTAATATGCCACGCGGCTGAGTTATAAATTTACATAATTTGTTGCAAATATTTCGGTTTCTATTGCAAACACTTCAGTGATGATTGAAGATATTTTCAAAACGATGGTGTACTTTTAATTGTTTTCTGTACCCCAAATAGAAATCAACATATTTTGATTATCAATCCGTTAAATGTTATGCTAAAATGAAAACATTCAAAGATGCAGGCTTGCTTTTTGGGTAGTAATTTAAATCTTCATTTTATTGGACTATTATTAAATAGCAAGGTGTTAGTGATTGATCTCAAGACGAGCTAGTCTATGGTGTTAGTGAACGGTAGTTGTGTAAATAGCATGGTTGTATGCAGTCGTGTGCATTATAAAGTATTTTTTTTAGATATTAACTCGTCGATAAGATAATATATGAAAATCTAGAAAAAAGTAGAATCCCGCTTATTTGTTGTTAAACCATTAATGATTACATTGCAAACTCATTGAAACGTGTCGTACATTAATTTTTACTGTGATTTGTTTGCTCAAAATTCTTCATTTTTGTGATACCTTATTATTATTATATAGAACAAATCTGTGTTAATAGTGCAGATAGAGCAGCTTTTTTCTAGAGTTTAAAATGAGAAACTAACAGGTAAATCCTTGATTTTTTTAATGAGGTTTTATTATAAAATCAAAATTTAGGCTTCGGGAAAACAACAATTACTAACGCAACCCTTAGTAATAATTTTTATGGTAATAGATTAATAAATCTATTTATTTTTATAAGACATTGCAGCCATGTATTGTAAACGACTTAAATGGCTTACCGATGTGTGAATTATATTATATCTGCTTAAATGTAGCTTTTAAGGATAGGAAGGAATTATGACGCGATCTATATGAATATTTGCTGAAATTAGTTGCTTATTGTAAATCACATATTTTATAAAATAATCGATTGACCTAACAGAGAAATTATATTGAGCAGGTCGAAGATTAATTTTATGAGCCTTATACATACCCCAATCGTAATCATGGGATTAATTGTAAAAATTGTGGCATACATTGTTTTTAACTGCATCCCTATCTCTATTAATATTGTTATGATTAAACCTATCTAATACAAATTAAATAATAATTCATTTAACTCAAATAATGACAAGTGTCTCAATAAGACAGTGTCACGTGGTCACAAAATTCGTCGTAATTTATTGATGAAATATTTTAATTAGTTATTCGATGGCTTATTGATAGCCTGTTCGTATTATATAATTTTGGAAACGTGTAATAATTGACCACCTATTGTTACATAACATAAAACGATACCAATGTAACTTTTAAGACAATTATAATTATCCATAGTTTAAAATTGAATTAATTTTTTTCTACCATAACATACGAAACACAATATAACTATTTAGCGAACTAAGATAAATAATGCATTAACACTTGCTTATGTGCTCGATATCTGACAATCCTCTCGAATCAATATGAAATTCTTTTGGATGGGGATTCGTAGTGGAGAGGCAAATTCGAAGGTCAGCGGTGGGATGCATGCTGCATGTTAATGCATATAGCAGGCAAGCGTCTAATTATTGACTTCGGCGAATGAACACCTCACACAATATAATACGAAGTATGCTTTTTATCCACAGAATCTAAAAGCTAAAATTTACTTAAATGCATCAAAAATAAAAAAAGAATCAATAAACAAAAAAATACACATAAAAAAAGTGAAGCAAGTTCCAAAATTCCAGAAAATAGTATTTAGCCTTTCTTGGAATAACACGTAGGTATATTTTTAACGATTTCGTATAATGTCGAATTTAAAAGCTGATCGCTTAAAGCGAAGTAACACTTTGTCGTCGTTGGCAACGTTCGCATCTTATTACAATTAATTCGATAACTTCGAAAATCCTGTAATGCATGTTGATAGTGTATTGAAAAGGGTCGGTTTTTATGTGACGCTAACATATTGACATTCGAATGATATTCAGCCATGTTGCATTCCAAAATTATAGATGTCGCTTCTGCGTACGCGTTCCTTTTGCCGATTTCAAACGTCGATTTTTTTTTATTTCCTTTAATTTATTTATACCCTTATACGTCGATTTCTTTTATTTATTTAAGTGTTTCAGGCACTCATTCTTTTAGTTGAGAATTTTGAAGATAGTTATCCCATACTAAGGCATCCTAACTTGTGACAAAAACGTTTACGGTTGAAGCAGCAATGCTTGAACTGTAAATGTTTTCAACCCTTCAAATACGTCATAGTTTTTTTTGCGTATTTACACTCTACCACGCGTTCGAAAGGAAATTTTCCCTCAAAAGGAACGAGGAATCTAACTTGAAGGTAGCTCAAGTGTAGCTGTTTTCTGATTCTCCTAAACTCATAAATCACAAATCTCTTAATATACTGACATTAATACTTACACACCTCAAAAACTGTTTTTCCCTTTTTGTTGTTAATATTTTTCTTTGAGCCGTAACCTTCAAAATTATTTTACAACGCAAAATATTTCCATAGTTATAATATTGACCGTTTTTGTTTGTAATAAAAATACATCGTTTTGTAATAAAAATAGATCATAAATCTATATTATGACATCGGAGTTTGCACTAAATCAGAATTGAATCGTGAACGTCGTAGGCGATCGTAAATGTGGAACATTTTTTTTCGCTATACCAAAATCGTTTTTAACATTCGATATAGACCGGTATCCCAAGTTTTAAAAATGTAGAAATATTTTTTTGTTTACAAATAATATCAGTTTAGTCCGAAACGGGCGTCTCACATTTCACTTTGTCGTATCGTAGAATATTATAATAATTTATATCAGCGTGTAATAGAAGTTAGTTAGTCGATGCGACGGCGAATACAAATTCGACAGCGCGCTCGCGCCGGACGAAGTTAGTCTCGTCTCGGGGCACCGGATTTATTTAATACCCGCCCGAGAACGGTAACGGCGTATGTCCTAAGAGCTGTATTATCACGCTTAACACCAGACGTTAGAGTGTGTTTTACTTAGAAAGGTAGTTTATTGATGACCGTTCCCGATAGCTTCGCTAGATCGTTACACAAACTAGCAATACATAGTGAATCTAATGACGTGCAAAAAATGAAATGAAATACCACAAGTAAAACTATGATTGTGAGTCAACAAGTATCCTTAGACGGCGAACTTCATTTAATGCCATGATTCAGCAGTTCCTAATAAGTGACAAAAATCTGTCATAATAAAAACTGCTCCAAATACCGTCCTATGGTAATTCTAAATTAAGGCTTTTTTTTTTATTAATTCTAGTTAATGAATTAATTTATATGTTATTTTTTTATATTTTTGATAAATTGGAATTTTCATTTACCTTTTATGAATGTCAAACACCTATATACTTCATAGGTGGTTTGGTAAGCGATTGCTTGCTAGGAGTTGTGATACTCGATTACTGGCATTCATTTGAAACCATTTTGATGTCTTTTGTGTGAATCTCAGTGTTAGTAATAGTATTATATCAATTTCAAACGAATTTTTAATAGCAATAAATATCATTTATTGACGATTATCTTCAACACCACTTACGTGCATATCTTTAACATCTGCATTTGTAATTGTACTGATTATTTGTGTAGTTAGGTATCGATACGAATGAACGTCAAGCATATACAATATATGAAACGTCATCCATAGACACGGCTCAAAGAAAGAATTTATTTGATAGAGGACAACCACATTAAACCTTGTGTTGCCACACGTCTAAAATCAAATTGCCAGAGCGTGTCAAATTGTGGCTGACGAATAGAAATAAAACTTCCCACCATCTAAGCTTACCATATTTAACTAGCGCAGCGGACAATCATTTCGAATAAGTAAAAAAAAAACTAATACTTAACTAGAAGTACTAAATAATTATATTTTAGAGTAGCGACGTGTATGCTTAAACTACTTAAAAGGGTCGAAACACAAACGTCCAGTATCGCACTCCTTCCAATATTTGTACACACGAATTTGTACAAAATTACTAAACTTAAGTCTTAGAGTAAAAATGGCGGTCGCGACTAATATCGCCGCCGTGCTAATTACAACCTTAATGTATGTATAAAATGATGCTACTATTGATCGTGATATTTTTCGTAATAGGTATAGATGTTATGCGATTTCGAAATAACATTTAGCTTCATAGCCAAGCGTACGCTGTGATTTAAGTCACGCTTAGTTTTATATCGCCTATGTTAAAGTTTTCGACGTGCTTCGAGAAAATCTTTGTGTACGCTTGGTCTGTAAAATACGATGTTTGTAAAGAAAAGTGTAATATCGCTTGTGCAATACACTCATACACCCATGATGTGCCATCAAGTCTATATTTCATTGTGCGACTTTTAGTTAAACCAAAATTTACTTCAAAAACAATATCAATGTAACCCTTGAGTGCGAGTATTAAACAAGTCAATGGTTGAGATTACCGACGTCGAAAATATCGATATAATTTCTTGAGAAAAATAACAGTGAAGACCTTTTATATGGCTATCGATAGAATTAAAAAGAAACAATAAATTTTCTTATAAGCGACATATTTTCTTTCCCTTCGTATTAAAAACCTTACTAATAAATTCATACTAAATATCTGTTCGTTCAAAACAACACACATCAGATATTCAAGACGAGCATTTAATGTAAATTCAATTCAATAACTAGCTCTTAAATAGTTTGTTTATTCTGATCAGGTAATATAATAAGTTGTTTTTATCAAATTAATAAAAAGATTTCAATTTTTGTTTATAAATCTAATGAATGATGTTCAAAACTTCATAACTGTCTGTCGTTGTTTTTTAAGGTTTTTAGAAGTGTAATTTGTTTTTAATATTGCAATATGATATTAATAATTTTAAAAAATCTCCCATAATGTAAAGAAAAGAGGACATAACCATACTTATTACTTTGAAAGATCAATTTTAATTATTACTATGTCAACCATTATTATATTAATTACATTATTATGCACTTTAATGTAATTACTTTGATAATAAATTATCATACACGGGTTATTTATATTAGTTACCAAATTGTTTTAGATTTTCTTTTTATTATAAATATTGTCCAACATAAGTAGAACCACTAAAAATAACGAAAACCAAAAATAACTATCCAAGGGCAGATAACTAATATATTATTAAATAATATGTATCCGTAATAAATGGAGTTTCATAATTTATAGATAAATTGGCTTTTACATTAGTTTTCTAATGACATTTATAAGTGCTGACACAATAGATTTAAATGTAGGTATGCGTTTTTCAAGCATATTACGATAATGTATTTATTTGCTATTTCTGTATATGCATACAATACTAATAAAAATTAAGTCCAGTAACGGGGTCATTTGAATATGGTCGTATTAATTATTTACTTAAATAAAATTATTAGAAAAATAACAGTAATAACAATGTAAAACTGAAGGATTACCGAGATTCGTTTAAGAACTACTTACTATAATATTAAAAGTTACTTTAAGAACTCGCTTAAATTTACCGTAGCCACAGCTTTTGGCAACATCATCCAAGCACATTATATACTTAATTGTTCGTACAGTGAATAATCAACGTGGCGTGGGTGTCAATGATCCGCGGTAAATATACAAGTAAATTTACAAAGCCCACCCATCACAGCCACAAAGTAATTTTGAAGCCCGTATTTCGTGTTTGTTACGTTTTCAGACCTATTCTTAAGCTGTAGCAAGTTTGAGGAATTGAGCGATTTTCATTTAAAAAAAACTGCCTTTGTTGTTCTTTTATTTTTTTTTTTTCCTCCTCGATGGTTTTCATACCTCTAACATGCGCATGTTTTTTTAATCGGATAGAGCTTTTATCGTATATTATTTTTATATATTATATACATACGAAAAATCTGTATGTGTGTACTTTGTCGACATGAAACTAAAAATTATTTTATTAAAATCTCATGAAATTAAACTAGTGTTTATTAGGTCCGATTACATCGCGTACAAGTGCCAAAGACAATTAGGAGGCTTTACAGTTAAGGTGACCGTTTCGTATTCATAAGTGATATGTGATGTAAATAATTACGCTTTGTGATCGACTGTAAGTAGAGAGCCTGTGTTTAATTTATGAATAAACGCTAAGTCAATGAATCGATGTATCATTTTTCATGTGGATCTGTCCTCACCGTATCCCATTTCCAATTTTTAGCATCGGTAAGCGATGAAACAGACTGAACCATATGGAAAAAATCGGAAAAGCGATTGACACTGTAGATCATCCTCAAAACTTCCCGCTATTTCCGAGTTCAGAGCGCTCGAAAATATGTATGTATATGTGTGTGTGTGTGTGTTTTTGAGTTTGCGTAACAAAAGATAGTGATATAAAGAGGTTGAGTCATTATTAGTTTTGTTTTACTTTATATCTTTTAGTGCAGAAAGAAAAATAATTTAGAAACAAAATTTAATATATATATATATATATATATATATATATATATATATATATATATATATATATATATATAATTTTCTAATAGAGCAATGACTCTTTCTCGTAGACAACGAAGATGTACATTGGGAAAATATCATTCTTTCTTTGCACCGACCATATATACGACATATTTGTGTTTAGACGTCCACACGCACGCGCGCGCTTGCATAAACACACACGCGCATGCGCACGCGCGTTTGTATGTCCGTATATAAGACAATACAGACAATACAGATATTACTCGGGAAATGATCAAAATAGGTCTACATCAAAAAAATATCAGGTTAAGATATAACGATGAAAAGTTGATTTTCGAAAATCTGACCGAAAACAGAAACTTTTCAAATTTGAAATTATTTCAATTTTCATGGAGAAAAGTTAAAAATCAATGTTGTGGTAACCCTACAACATCTTTTGTGAATGTATATTTATTGTTTCCGGTTTTATGCTCTATCACAATCTTTTCATTACGATTTGAGGGCCTTGGACCCTAAAAGCCATCCACGTTGGCACAATGCAGGTCTAACTAACGACCATTGTCATCAATACAATAACAACGGTCGTTAGTTATACAACTACACGATGACGTTGTCATCAATACGGACAGATAGACTGCCGGACATAAAGAAACTATAAGTTGTTCTTGTTGACTGCGGATCCCTAAAAACAAAACCATAGGGAGTAAGTTTCTACAGTGGCGTACTTAACAAAAATGTAGAATAACATAAGTATAAAAGATACCCGATTATTCAAAGCATTCTTCTACACGTAGGTGTCACTTTAAATTTTTAGAGCTGGTCACTTAGAAACTGTAAAATGAAAAAAATACTTTAAAAAATAAATTTAAAAAATATGGCATTCATCTGTCATTATCTGATATTTGTTTTTGCATATTGGTGGCAGAAAAAAAATTATTTGCTTATCTTCAATGTCAACAAGGAAAAATTTTCGTGCAATGATTTTCTATGATTTTTCTTGCCATTTAACCCAACAAGAAATTTATAAAAAATTTCAGTAAGCTTTTCAAGATGAAGCTCCATCCGTTGCCGCTGTTCATAACTGGCTTAACGAGTTCAAACGTGATCACATTAATCCGACTGACAATATGCGTGAGGGACGTTTTTCTACAGCGATGACCGAATACAACATCAGTGATGTACGATTCATGATAGAGACTGACAAAAGAGTGACCTACCAGCAGATCCGGACAATCTTAGGCATCGGTATGAGCCAAATGCACAAAATCCTTCACGAATATTTAGCGGTCAGGAAACTTTGTATTCGATGGATACCTCATAATTTAACTGAAGCTCAAAAACTCTGTCATATTAATTGGTACCGCGAAATTATGCAAAGATTTGCCGGTGCCGGATGCATCGGAAAAAATATGGTGGCCTCTTTCTTCATAATTACAGGTCATTTTGCAACAATCGTTTTAGAAAATAAAAAAGAGTCACTGCAGACTGGTACACTAACTATTGTTTGCATTTTGTTTAGAAAAAAATTCGAAAAAAATGACCTCGCAGTAAGATTCTCCTTCATCATGACAACGTCTCAGCACATACCGCCAGACAAAGAACTAACCATTTGGGGACGTTAGATATAAAAATACTGGCTCACCCGCTTTACAATCCCGACCTCGTACGAGGCGATTTTAATTTATTTTCTAAAATAAAAGAAAAGCTTCGAGGAAATTAGCTTAAGCACGCTGAGGTAGCAGTGGCCGTATATGAAAAGGCCGTCCAAGCGACTCCTAAGTGCGAATGGGCAAAGTATTTCTCTTAATGATTCCATCGAATGCAGCGATGTATTAATCCTAACGGACACTATTTTGAAAAACAATAATAATAGAAATAACTTGGTAGTTTGCTCAGTTTTTCACTTTCTAAGGATTTTTAGATGGACCTTCGTTGGTTCCAATGACTATCATAAGCCGTTTTATTCGCAAGTTTACATCTTTCAGCTACCGAGACAAGTCGGTTTCCGAAAAAAGCTTCAGCACCGTGGACCACAACCACGCTTAATCAAATTATACAAAAGTTCGAGAAGTCAAATTGGCCGATATACTCAATAGATTTTTTATAGCATTTTAAGGAGCAAACGAGCATGCAAGCCACTAGGTGTTCGCCGCATCACACACGTAACCCCAGAGGAGCGATCAGTGCGTTGCCGACTTTTTGAACAGAAATAAGATACCTGATGGAGTGAGGAATAGGCTAATGGGGGGGAGTGGACCACCGAAACTCTCACAAAGTGTAACAGCGCTAGCTGTTACTTTGCGTCTGTATGCTGTAGGGGTATGATATCTCGCCGGTCGAGCGAGCTTATTTTCGTATTGCAGCCAAATTGGCTGCAGCATGGCTTTATCATGATTACCTAAAAAAATTAATTTTATCGAAACCTAAATAGTGTTACATTCTCTAATAGCTGACATATTTGTACTACAAATGACTCTATCTCACGTCGAATATTGATTGAAAGTACGAAATCAATTTCAGAGAGGTGTGAGGCGTGTGAATGTCATATTTCTGGAACTGGTCATCATATTGCTGTGAGAAGATTTCAAGCTTTTAAACTTTGAGTTCCTGAGTGACGACTGGACATTGGAAATCGAAAGAGCCTCATACTCGGCAGACGAACGACCTTACCAAAGATCAGGGGCTAACTTTACTTGAGGGTGGAACGGGGTCAAATCGAATCAAAAATATCTGTATTTAGTAATAATAGAAATTACACTTGGAATGCGTAACAAACAACACTTTTCGACATTAAAATTACCACCCATTCCAAATGCTGATTCACCATGAGAAAAATGGGTAAGAAACTCTAGGTTTGCTCTTTTTTACTCATCGATACAAAATATTTAATAATCAATAATTTAGTACAACACTTAGCAATAACAAGAAGCAATCTGATAGCCGTGCAGTTCAAACCCATGGGATTTCTTCATTAACATATTCAGACACAGTATAATAGCCCTTGCGATATAACTTTCTTTTAACAAAACGTTTAAATTCATAAAATGACAAATTTTGAATTTCAGCTGGGATCTTTTTATAAAAGTGCACACATTGCCCCTTAAACAAATCATTTCTAGTGTTAATGTTATAAATATCGCTGAAAGATGCCATTGGTCTCAAATCATAAATACCACGAATAGCTCGCTTCTACAGCATGAAAATTGTGTCAAAATCGGCTGCGTGAATCCATAACAAAATTTCATAGGTCGCGAGACTATAAAAAAAAAAACTGAAATAAACTAGTCTCGTTGTTTTTAATCTGTAAGTTGCCGAATTATTTTTACTACATTTGCTGCAGAATTAAACCTTTTCGCCAATCTGATAACATAAGAATTCTAACGCAATTTAGCATCTAAAGTGAAACCAAGGAATAAGGTCAAGTCCACAATATCCAGTATCTCGTTATTGACCATTACGTTGCTGTTGACCGGATGAGCACTAGTCAAGGAAATTTAAACAAGTTTTGTTTTCTTCTCATTGAGAAGAAGATTATTAATACTAAACCACTCAACTACTTCAGAGTTGATACAGTTTACTTCGTCAATAGCTGGTTTTTGCCTATTATTCTTAAAAAGTAAAGAAGTATCATTAGCAACCGGTACAATGCTATGCCCATCTTTAACAAGGTGAGGTAGATTATTCATGTAAACTAGGAATAGAAATGGTTTAAGAAATGAATCCTTCGGTACACCGATATTGACTGTAGATCCTGACGACCTCTCACTTTTAACATCAACTCTTTGAATCTACCTCTTAAATAAAACCCTAGAATTGCAAGTGATCGACCCGTGACACCATAATGATGTAGTTTCCTGATCAATGTGTCGTGATGAACGCGATCAAAAGCCTTGGATAAATCATAAAAGACACCAATTGCGTCCCGTGGATCCTCCCAGGCGTCAAAAATCTATTGAATAAGCTCAACACCGTCTTCAGTCGTTGAGCGACCCTTTGTGAATCTGAATTGTTTAACGTTCATCAAGTTATTATTATAAAAAATACCGCAATAATTGATTTAAAATAAGCTTTTGTAAATTTTACTGAGTGCCGATAGTATTGATATCGGTCTAAAGTTAGAAGGGTCAGATATACTACCGGATTTAAATAATGAAATAACTTTACTTCAATAGATCAGGAAACACACCATAGTCAACGCAATCATTAAAATCACTACTAAGCATGGAGCAATACACAGTCTATTATTGAATCTATTATTTTTACAGAAAGGCCAAAAAGATTAGCAGTTTTATTTCATTTTCATACGTTTGAATGTTTTAATAACGTCATTGTAGTTGACATGAGCAAATTCAAACATAATGTCACAAGTCTCAACGTTTCGCTTCAACAGAGATTTTAAAGATCATGAAGTTGAAACTGGAATGATGGCAAAGATTGTTTTAAAAGCAAAAGTAAATTCTTTGTCTTTGTTTAAAATTTTTTCATCAATTTTTAATTGAAATTCCGTATGATGGTGTATGTTTCACTATTGATTATTTTCCCAGTAGTTTTTATCGTATCATGTGCTATTTTTTATTTCATTACTGACAAACATAAATTTTGCTGCGGCTGATTTGCTGTATAATTGACAAAATTAACCGAATCGTTATACAACTTTTCCTTATAAAGTGTGTATAATCTAGGCCTGCTATTATGAATGCCCACTGTCGCCCGATTACTAAATGATAAAGTATTATTAACATTAATATTTATAGATTTAAAAACATTGCTGCACTCAAACCTGGTACAGTCAACAGTGAACCATATATTTTATTAGTGTCCTTACTATATGACAAATCAGGCAATTTTTTTAGTACCTTATTTCTTAACTGCACAAGAGGACCAGCGTTCATAGGCACAATTTTGATCTTATGTTTTATATATTTTTTAGAATTAATTTCAAAGGTAACCAACTGTCCACAATGATCAGATGATAATTTATTTATAAACGACTGAAATTCTGGTTTAATATTAGTGAATACATTATAGAGACAGGATGAAGAAGTAGCTGTGAACCTGGTCGGTTCCAAATTATAAATTCACTAAATGATAACATTGGAATAGGGATTTAATTGTAGTGCATAGACAAGAATTTTCCAAAAAATTTATATTGAAATCTCCGCAAACAGCAATAAATTTATTATTATCACTTATTTTGTACAAAATATCATCCATTACTTTTTCGAAAATGTCATACGATGACTTTGGGGGTTTGTATACGCTTAATAGAATAAACCGCTCTAGTTTTATACAGGCCATTTCAATAGTTCGCTCAACAGATAGGCTCACAACATCTGGATGTTTTTTTGTATTTTATATTGTTTTTAATTATTTATTATTAGAGAGACGACATGTACAGATTTTTCTCTCCTGAATGAACTTATAGTAAATGAATATACTTAATACCAATATAATTTATGAATAATTCAATATCCAGTTTCTTACTTGACATTTCCTGTACATTTTGGTGCACCAGATTGAATGTACATTTTTTGTTATGAGCATTTTTTATAGATTGAGTCTCATATGCTCGTAGAATGTTATTATCATTTTCATTTATTTTCGAGTAATTAAAATTTTGTAATAATATCAAAAACTTGCAAGAGGTATTTTATATTGTCTTATAAACTAATTTAAATTATCATCAGTGTCAAACATTTCAATAGAAGCACATAATTGTTTGTCCGTGGAACTGGACATGTACATAATAATAAAATAACTTAGCGACTCCATTAATTGTTGTAAAATAATTTTTGAAGGATACTACTTTCCTCTTGTCAAAAAAAAATATTACCAATAATTTTATTAGTGTCAATAAAATAAAATTTTTTGGAATGACGAAATGGTCAATGTATGGATATTCTTCTACAAATTAAAATTATAATTATGGTATTCAAATGGAAGTTTGTCTTAAAAATCGTTTCCATTATATTACCGTGTGAAGCCCCCGGCATACAGATATTGAGTACGTTTTTCCCGCCTGAGCTGCGAGCCCATCGACTTTCCGAAATCGTCGCTATACGTTACAAAGTCCCGGCCCGCCGCGCGGCCCGGCTGCGGCCGGCGCGCGGCGCGTCGGCGTGGACTGCACTGCTCGTCTGTTTTGTTTGCGTGGGCCTCGTGCAATCCGAGCTTCCATTCGGCAAAATGTCATAGTGTAGTATAAAATCCAAATTTGATTATAAATTTAAATTGCGCGACTCAACCTGTGCCGTTAATTCTACTAAATTACTTTGCAAACGTTGCATTTGTTACAGCAGACTTTGACACTCGAATATATATATATATATAGATTTAAGTAATTCTGAATTTTGTTTCTTAAAATTAATCTTTTTATTACTAATATTCATTTATTTTATTTTTTAGAATGTCTAATAAACTTATTAACTTTAAGATATTTTCTAATTTATTTAGTACTATTAAAATTAAAACATATTTTCTGCGTGTCAGTCCGTGCCGTATTATTCAACATTGAGTCGCTCATCGTCTGATCTTCGACGAGAAAGTCTTCGAAGAAAGCTTATATTCTGCAGTGAATTTCCACTTGTTAATACCAATACTATTGTTCGAATTAAAAAATTCATGTTTCAATAAAAACAAAAACAATTATTAAATTTCAATAGACGTACAGCATATTTATCGAAATTATATTATTTTTAGGGTTCCATACCTTAAAAGAAAAAACGGTACCTAATTCTATATATAAAATCTAATTGAAGATTAAACCCGAGATCACTTCGTTGTCTGTTATCTGCTGTCGGTCAAGACCCTTTTTCCCAGGAACACGTAGAAATATCAAGTTGAAATTATTACCAAATATAAATCTAGAATCCCTTGGAGCTGTAAAAAAATTAAGGTTCTAGGTCAACGTAATCAAAAAAATTGTTCAAAATATAGCAAAACATGGCTTGCAAATACCTCAAAACCTATAAAAGTGCTTTCCATTGGCTTAGAATCAAGAAATTTGGCAAGAAGAAAGGTCTTTCAGCACAAGTAAAAGGAAAAAAATCTGAAAATCGTTAAATCGTAGAGATATATCACATGAAAAATATTTCTTACACTTACAATTGCATTTAGGGTATAGACCGCGATGTAGTCCAATATATGAGAGAACATTTTTTAACTTTCCGCTATGAAATCTTTCATATATTTAAAAAAAAACGAAACATTTTTTGAGGAAAGAGCAAAAGTTTTGGAATTCCTGGGACCGATATCTCAGCAGTACCGGTATCATACAGACAAATATCATCGAGACTCTAGACAGACGATACATCCACATTCATAATTAAGTTTGCATGTAACCCTCAAATAAAGAGGTCTATTCGCACTTATCCGATTTTTTTATTATATATGCGTGCCCTTAACTAAACATTAAAATTATACGCAATTAATTATCCAGACTTTATATTATTCATTATAATTTATGACACCAGAGTTTTATTTTAGATGAATGTTGATGTCACATTATTCCTTATAAATTTGAAATGTTTGAAGTTAAACAGTACTGTGTATTTATGTTATAACTATTGTACTATAATTAAGATGCCTAAAGGAAATGTGTGGATTCTCAAAAAAAACTTGTTAACAGATTTTATATTAAATAATTGTCAGTGAGTTTTTTTTATAAACCTCCATTGTAATGATACTTTTGAGAAATATAAAATACGTGGTTCGGAAATACAAAAAGAGGGGGCACAAATTCAACGACTATGAAAGCCAATAAGAGGCAAAATATATGCGCAAGAGAAAAAGTCAAACCCTTAGTGCATTTTTAATACCTATCCAAGTGACACCCTACATAAAGGAGTGTATAAAAAAAAACTACATCTCTACGTTTTGAATATGAAAAATCACCACAAGTTTTTGGGTGATTTCATTAAATTTACATTAATACATAACAGTTATTTCACACTAATTAACTTTCTGTTCTCTTTCTGAAATTATCTTAAGGTATACTAAAAAAAAAAGATAGCATGCGGTATGTGAGGATTTAGAGATATCTTTAAGAATTTTGTTTTGTTGTATTATATTTTAGTAAATTTAACGCAGTCTCTCGTTTACGAAAGTTGACAAAGAAACAAATTCACTGATAGATATGCAAAAAAATGTACAATTACTTTTTAACAAATCGCATTAGAAGAAGGTAGTAAACAGTGGTTTTTTATTCACACTATATACATTGAAATTATATTCTAATTAACATTGGTACCAAACTTCAAATGTCGTATTTCTTATAAACTACGACATGGAGGTATTTAAGAAAAGAACCTATTCCTTCCTAAAAGGCCCGCAACGTACTATTGTGGTTGCAGATGTCCATGGGTGGTGGTGATCAATCTACTCAATAGTGGCATGATCATATGCTTATAAAATGCTATAAAAAAAAAGGAATAAGCAATTTTTAAGACAACATTAAGCAATTATAACAGAATCTTAAAATATATAAATTCACGCCTATTTCTCAGAGAGGTTGGCAGGTACTAGATTTCCATATGGTGCGATCTTTGCATATTTCTCTTGTTTCACTGACGTCTATCAATCTTTTTATGCAAGCTCGTCGGTTTCAGGTGCTTCAAATTTGGCCTTTTTTAATATGCCACCAATATGGTCCGCATAGGATTTTCTTGGGCGACCCTTGCCGACCTTTCCACCACACACATTCGCTCTGTAGATTTGTTTTATCAGTGTACTTTTATTCATCCTTTCCAGATGGCAAAAGCACCGCTACATACCCTTTTTCCACTCTAGTCATTATAATATATTCGATTTTATTTGATATTCTAAATTTTTTTTAATGAACATTTCATTGTGTATTTTAATTATTTGTAAGTGTAGACTTTAAATTCCCCAAGCATTCCCGAATAAGAAAATGAAACCTCTTGGGTAAATTTCAAAGGCATAGAAGCCGTCGTATCTGAGCGCCAACGCAGACATTGCGCACAAAATGAACAGTATATAATTTGCATATTTACTACGCGATTTCAGGTAATCTTATCGCGTGAAGGATTTTAATAATCTTCCGTAGTGCGCGGAATGAATGCACGCATTGTTTGTTCCGCAAGTAGCGCTATCTTAACGCCAGCTGCGTGCCGCGCCATCTCACGGCTAAACGAGAAATTATCCAAAAGTAACAATGAATAAAATACATTTTCCTCCAGAACGGACAATTAGAACGAGGGAACGTTAAATAAAACGCAGAATAAATTTATGCAATAAAATAATATAAGTAGCTACATAACATACTTATCGATGTAATTATCTCGTAACTTATAATTTTTTTAAACAGATAATATTCCTGCAAGTTAGAAAGTCATAACAAAGAGACTGTTCAGAGTTTTTAAGCGTATACACTTCATAAGATCATAATCCTATGTAGGGCTTGGAGAAAGATCCATTACGTTTCTTTCGTAAAGCAGGGAAACATGAATAAGTTCGAATAAGGCTTATAGAATAGGCACCGGACAAGTGCGAATAAGACTCGCACCCTCAGGGGTCTCTATCAAATTAATTGTGTATGTAGATTTTGCATCCATCGAAAATCTCGATATATTTTCCTTGTTTGCGATACCAATACTGGCGAGATGTCGATTCCAGGCATTTCAAAATATTTATTCTTTTCCCTTTTTATAAAAAAAATTAAAGTAATTTTTAATAACTGAATTTACGGAATCTTAATCTCTTATAAAGAGGAAATGAGATGAAAAAAAAAATGTGTACATTTTATACACGATAGAAATGAAATACTCAAAAAACTAAACTGCGAGAGAATGAGACTAATGCAGTATAATTGAATAATTATAGGGCTTATTTATTATAATATTGCCACCAAGTTTAAAGATTATTTTACATTTTTTTATTCATACTCAATGTTTTCAATTTCAAAAAATACTAGACACATACAATCACACATCTCTTTTTCTTGCATTCTGTCTTATCTCATATTCTAACTCGTTCTCTCGCAGCGTAATCTTATGGAAGTATACTGTATAGAATTCATCGTGCATCTTTCCGCAAATAGTCATCTCCTTCTTTTTAAAAACAACTTTGCCATAGAAACCATAGTCATTGAAGTAGTTTATTCTGACAAAAAATAGCTTAGAACTTCGACGTTGAATTGTCGTAGTGCCAGCCTTAAAACAGCTGACGCACAAGTACCGCGTCATTACGCGCTCCGTGGCCGTTGACCCGACCGCATCCGCATTTATTAGGGTTGTGTTTACATCATTTTATATTATTTATAAGTACATTTTCAGTGATATACTTTCTTTACAGTTTCTTTGGCAAAGTTGTTCTAAAAAGAAGGAGATAATGAATATTTTGAATATTTGAGGAAAGGTGCATGATCGTTTTCATACTACATGTTTGTCTCGTTTTAGTGACGCTTTTTGACGTGATAACGTTTTATAAATCGATGAACGCCGGCTGCACGCACGAAAAAGCATGACTCATTGTTGCGTTCCACCTGAGCCGAGCGTGCGAGCGAGAGCGCGGAACGAGCGATCTCTCTCTTCCACTCCATCGGCCGACGCGTTCGAGTAGAAGAGAGACAGCGGCCGCACACAACCTACACGTGAACTGTTTTGTCAACTGTTTATAAAATTAAGTGAAAAGTTAATGTACTTTCCATTGTTTATTAGAACTACAAAATTGCGGCAAGTGATAATAATTCAATTCAATTCATAAAAGTATGCAATTTTTCATGAATGTTTTCTTATGACGTTATCACTTAAAATTATTGCTCGTAAACTGACTTTACAGACAACCATTTTTTTTTCGTTTTATCCATTTTGAAGTCACAACAGTGCTAAAGAAGTTTTTATGTCAAAAAGAGTATTATCCTACATATCAATCTACATTACGGTCTATACTCCAACTCCAAATGTCAGTTTGTTATAGCAAAAAAAAAATTAATGAGATAACTACAAATTAATGTTTTTTCCTTACTTGTACTATGGGGCCTTGCTTCTTATCATAACTTGTTGACATGATCGAAAAAAGTTTCAATACGAAACGTATTGTAACATTTCTATATATTAGAATAGGCAAAGATTGCAATAACTGTAACGTTTGATTTAAGAACTGAAAAATTTTATTTATCAAAAGGTACTGGAAGAAATAAGTAAATAGTAAAAGAAAGTTTTCCAGAACCCATTTAATAATTTCCTGATTAATATTGTGTCACTATTTAATCTGCAATTTAAATCTGAATCGGCAACTCTATATTTTTGAGAATATGAAGTTTTGTAAATTTTTAAACTGTTCTAAATAATTGAATTATAACAATACATTGTCCTATCTGTAAGTCAACTATTCTCAAGAAGCTCAAGGCTTAACTCAAAATTCCGTTAATTCCGCCCCGTCGTATCTCTATAGGTCTCATCAAACTACCGTCAAACAACAGTTGGCCGAACAGAGGCTGGTACAACGTAACTTGAATTTCCAAGTATACTTTTGAAACAAAAGCAACAAAGCTGATATTTCTAGTTTAACATTGTTAAGTACAGTAGATTCAGTAATGACATTTGAAATGTACAACCACGATTAGACTGTTTGAAACTTTCAGAATTACTAAACTGAATTTGATCAAATCTCATCCAGGCAACTTAACAAATTGAATTCGTTGCACGTCGCTTTAGTTCTACGTCAATACAGGGATTCCGTAGATTCATGCTTGAAAATAGTCTAGCAAGCTGAACGGAGACGAGATGGGAATGTATTTTGTGTATTGAATAAATTTTATACAAAGATAGAATAGAGAAAAATCGTGTATATGATAGAGAAAAATATCTTGGAGTCAGTAAACAGGTTCAATATACGACTTCGAGAGTATTGATAGAGCTAAACTATTTCTCACGCAGCCATAACATTGACTAAACTATCATTGTAATATTCCAGCGAACCTTCCACGTTAGATTCTGATTAAACCATAAGAATTAGATAATTGTGATATAATTACTTTTTATGTAATAAGTGCCGCACTGACATAGCATTAATATTACAGTTGTATATTTATCTATATCAATATGGATTGTTGGTGTCATGATATAATTTTCAGCAATCCGGATATTCAATTTTAAATAGTATGGTTTTTACTGTGATAGTTATACATATATTGCAATTACATTTTTAGGGTTTTATACTTACGAAAAGGAAACGGTTTTTCATATGAAAAATAGACGGAACCCTTATAGAATCACTGATGTGTCTACATGTCGGTCTGTCACAGCCAGTTTGCTTCGAATCTACTACATCAATTAATCCGAACAGTTCGTACACACAGACATGTAAAGTAAATAAATGAATTTTGAATATGAAATTGTTTTTGGGGATAAGCAGTAAATTAAAAAAAAAATTTTTGCAAACTGTACCATGTGACACAACAAATGAAAGATGCGTCATAAATATATTTTGTTTAATATAGTTTTAAAATAAGTAGATTCAATTATTTATGAAAAGGCATGAAAGTTGACCGTCAACTTCACAACTACTGCGCACAAAGTTCTGGGAAAAATGCGGAAAACAATTTTATATTATATGTTACAGGAAAACCTGTAACAAGTCTATGGTCTACAAATAACATTGTGCATCTCTCAACACTTTGCGTACAACTTGCATTTGCGGTTGTTTTAGTTACAACAAACAAATTTTGGTCAGATATAAAAAATATGGTGAATAACATATTAGTCGTACGGAATCCTCTCCAAGCGAGTTCAACTCCCACTCGTTCGGTTTTCTAATTATTAGTACCTAAGATATTCTACATTTACAATTTTACATCAACTAAATTCTAATTGGTATAATTCTAAAAATTGTAATTTCTGACAAGTGAAGTCGTTTCCTAACCAGTTCGTATCCATCCTACTCGTTCGGAACTTTTATTTGTAAAGCTTTATGTATCATTTTAAATTCTTTAATTGCGCTAATAATAATAATACGGTTTCTTGCAATTATGAAAGCTATGTATCAACTGTGATACTCCTTGAAAGCGCAAGTTTTAATAATTCCAAATCTGAAATTATTAAAAGTTGCGCTTAAGGAGTCTGATCCGACATATATCGAGGAGAACCCAGACCGGCTCGCGGTGACTGTTCAGTTCAAAACGCATTACGTATGAGAAGTGACAGTTTCACGATTTACACTCACAAAATCTTTCGAAACCTGTATAATTATAACCGGCGAAATTTTTAACAAAATCTATTCAATCTTATTTACACAGACTCTACCCTTTTTTAACACTTCAAACAACCGCCATTGTATTAACAAATACGGAATTTAATTCACCGCGAAACAGGTACGCGTTAACGCCGAATTATCTAATGTTAATTTCCCAGTATAACATCCCAGTACAACCATTGTGACTAATTGATTGCGCGGAGAGCCGCTCCCACCTAAAATAAATGTTACATTTCACGAGATAAGCCAGGGAAATTTTGTTACCTTCAATGGCTTCCGCGGGTCGAAATTTACAGTACTTTCCCTTTTGCCTTAAAAAGAACTTGCCTACAGTCTCGTTATAGAGAAATACCTCCCTGAGTTTAGGTGACCGCACAAAAAAAAATGGCGGATTCATTGACCATTATCACATATTCATAGATAATAATTGTTCAGTACGTAGACTTTGATTTCATATTACTTTTGGTTTTTACTTTTACAACTTAGACAACTTGCCATTACGTTGTATACACATTATTTTTTCTTTCTTTTTCTCAATGATTTTTGCATGATTTAAAAAACAGTGACACTCAATAATAAAAATTTATGAAAGTTAATTCATGAAGTAAAATTTCCAGTGGAGTTATATTTAGTGCTGTATTAAACAATAATTACGGTTTACTACGTGATTATTGGTGCTTACAGAAGTACACATTGCCGACCCTAACCATTCATCATAATTTAGCCAGAGTATCTTATAACGCCTTTGGTCGATGCTTTTAAACCACATATTCATTTCATGTTAAATAAATAATAGTTTAATTTTTTTCCAGTAATCGCCACTTACCGAATTTAAATTATATTAAGGAGCGCGCATCTACCCCGAGACCGGCGCTGGACTTATATGGACCAAGAATAAATGTTACGGACAGCCGCGTCCTTAGTCTATAAATTTAATAATGTGTAGGAAATAAATGATTTTATAAATAATGTTATGTATACAGACTTAGTCAAGGATTCTCTCTATGTTTTTGTGTATATTAAATAGTTTAAATATTTATCTTTTATTGCTAGAGTAGGCATTAATTTTTAGGATTATTAATAGGAATTGTTTGAATTATTCATAATGTTTTGTGTATATTTGTATATTATGTTGTATTTTACCTGAATTAGAGTTATGAATACGAAAGTATTGTGATGCACATATGAATTGCATTGTACCTTGAATGAATTGTACCTTGACGGGAAGGACCAATAGGAGGCCGAGAACCGGGGCGGTCTATATGGTACGGCCACGCATCGGTATACCAAGCGCATGTGGCGCTAATAGAGAGGTTTCTTTTTTTTTTTTTGAGTTGACTCCCGGCAGCAGCCCGCGGCGCACGCCTCGGCGTGGCGCAGCGGGATCGGCCGCCAACTCACCTGGATTTCCACGTCTCCCGCGAGTGCGAGTACAAACCACATCGCAGACACCTCCGGCGCAAGCCGTCGAGGTCGCGCCCGACGCCCACGGGGGCCAACGCAGGCCGTCCTGCGCGCGTGTGTGCTGCCGAACACGCGCGCCGTGCGCCGCGCTTCGCGCCGCGCCCCGAACCGGCCTGCATATTATGTGACTACCCTCAATTTATTGAGTTCTCGGATAATCATCACCGCACCAAAGCTGATGTCGCCGCATTTTAATTTATTGAAATGCAGGCGGCTCAGCACCGCGGCCACCTCGCAAGTGCAGAATGCACTGGTACGGCCGCCCCCGGCGCTTACCGGACGCTGAAGTGTCCGACGCGCCGCGCGCCTACCACGCTGCGGACGGCGGGGCGCCTACCCGGACATCGTGGGAACAATTATTCTATTGTGAACCGATGCTTCGGGGCCCTCGTCGATCGGAAAGACGACCCAGACGAGGGGGAGCGAGAAGAAGAGGACACCGGCTCGCTGACGCATGCGTGGCTGAGCCGTGCCCCTCCCCGCCTCGTCATCCACCACTCCGCAACCCGGTGCCCCCACCGCTGAGCGCATGCGCATGACGCGAGCGCCGCGGGTGGCCCGGCGTAGGCACCGGATTGAAGATTGAAGACTGAAGAAGACCGTTCGAAGAAAAGAAGAAGAAGAAGATGGGTGGTGATCGAAGAACGAAGAAGAGGTGAAGGACGCGGCTCGATGACACGTACTGCCCTGGCTGCCGCCGTCCGACGCGTGGATAGCCTGATCAGCGGTCGGCAGGCGCGCTCGGTTAGATCTACGCCAACGCGGGTCACCATGCGTGCCGCCTTGATTCGGTCGGCGTCCACCAGCGTCCGACCACCGGCGGTCGGCTGCGTGTGCGTCCTGTTCCGCGCCTCCCTCCCGCCCTCGGACACTACCTCATCACAACCCGGTGCCCCCCCACCCGACGCTGAGCGCATGCGCGGTGACGCGCGCGCCCACGGGTGGTCCAGCGTAGGCACCGGATCGACACCACGACAAGGGCTAGAGAGAAAAGAAGAGGTTGAAGGACACGGCTCGCTGACACGTACTGCCCTGGCTGCTGCCGTCCGACGCGTGGATAGCTTGATCAGCGGTCGGCAGGCGCGCTCGGTCAGATCTACGCCAACGCGGGTCACCGATGCGTGCCGCCTGATCCGGTCGGCGTCCACCAGCGTCCGACCACCGGCGGTCGGCTGCGTGTCCAGCTTGAGCTGTGCCTCCCTCCCTCGTCGACCACCAACTTACGCCGGAGCCCCTCCACCTGCCGGCGCCTGCGCAATGATCGCGCGCGCCCGCGTGTGGGTCGGCGACTGGGCTCCGGCAAGATGTCAATCAATGGATCCATCAGATACGGACCATTGCCACCTGAGCCGTCGGGGTCGTGTCCCCGACGAGAAGACGCCCGGGCATGAGGCAACAATAAGTCCTCCGTCCCGCACCTGCACCCTGAAAATCGAGGGTGTGGAAGATCCACCGAAGCCGAAGCCGAAGCTAATAGAGAAAAAAATGCAAAGTGCATGGCCACGCTGCTCCCTCATGTGTAATACATGCATTTCATATGTGCAGACGGATGCGCCGCATATAAAATGCAGCCATTTTGGTGCAACCGTTACAGTTGTACTACAGCAGCCATATCTTTAGCTGAATATACAAGTTGAAAATCGACTCTGTCCATCAATTTTGCCCACGCTGCAAGAATATCGTTCTCCGAGACGTCTACGGACTAAATCCAAAGTGCAGGTTGATGCGGCGGTAAAGAAATCTCCGTAACAATAAATAAATTGAGCGATTGCAAAAAAACATGTTTATTGAATGAATAGCGTTCTAATATTACAGAAAAGAGGGGAATGCCAAAATAATGAATTTAATGCTCTTAGTTCTGGAATAGTATTTCAAAGTGCATCTTTCGTCGTCCAAATCTCCAACAACCCTTCTCTTGAAAATCAAATTTCATTAGGTCCCCCTTTTCGTTTTTAACCGACTTCAAAGAAGAAGGAGGTTCTATGTTGGTCCTTTATGTATTTATGTACAGCGATAATTTCGTCAAATGTGAACCGATTTTGAAATGTTTTTTTTTTTTGTTTGAAAGGGCATACTCCCGAGGTAGTCCCGTAGTCACCAAGTCATGATCTGATGATGGAATCCCAGGAAAATTGAGAAAAATCCTCATATATTATAGGACGCCTTTGAGCTTTTTTTTTTGTCGTTTAAGTTTTTGCGTATGGTGCTTATCATATCATGCTACTGAGCTGATAATGGAAGCCGTAGCAATCGTTAACGGTTACGAGTTAGGTTATAATACTGCGATTAGTCGCCAGAAACTACTGTTCAAAGGATATTAGACTATTAAATTAGGCTATTAAAGGCTATTCCAGCTCAAAATTAATTAGACACATTTGTATCTCTTCTAAAAGAACATCCCTTTTTGACTAAATATTTAACGTTTCATATTCATGTTTATATATTGTATGTTGCTTTTTTTTGCTTTGTCTGGAAACGACACGAAAAACAACTGATTAGTTGTTTCTTAATTCTCTTTAAAAAATGTTTAAATAGGTTTTTAATACTGTATTTATTTATTCTTTTTAATTTTTTTTATTGAGAAGTACAAAAGCACCCACAAAAGCTTAATTAAAAAATGACATTAAAATTAAGAAACACGCTATGCACTGATTTAGCGTGTTCCTCAATAACAACTTACCTTACGATCTTTCACTACAACAATTGTGTTGTAGGATTTCAATCCTACATTTCAATGTAACAGAGATGTTCCTATCATGAATTACATTTTGTGAGCTAGATATGATGTTTATATTGTGATATGTCATTTGAAAGGAGAGCTGAAACGAACTGTGTTTTGGTTCTTTGAGAAATATCAACCCATATCAATTATATACAAATGTTTAATGTCTCAAGAGTACAATGTGGATGAATAATTTTTCTCAATTTCTTAATAAAAAGCATAATAAATTAGTAGGTATTTGCTTTTATTTCCGAACGTAACATATATTTTCAATATGAAAATTATGACCAATGACATGCAACTTACTGGAATCGCAAAATAATGAGTCACTTGTGATGCCAAGAATATCTACAGAATCTACCTTTTCAATGCAACAATTAATGCAAGCGGTGTGACATTGTTAGACACCAATGTGAAACACCATTAACGTAATGACCTAATTTACACTCGGCGCCAGCTCAACGTGGAACGAGTAATGAAAGCCTTTGTTATCTGGGCCCCTTAGCCGCGAATTTCAATTACAGCCTTCGAATGCGGACGCAGCCCTTACGACTACGATAATACTGCTTTAAAACATGTCCCCTTAAATAAAATTATCCGTTTTACGATACAACTTATTTAAACAGACTGATTCGCAATAATCTCTGCGATATAATAATAAAATGACTAACTGTGTTTAAAATGTTCCTTTTATTAGAAGCAATAAATATATGAATTCCAATAAAGGCGGTCAAGGTTCCAGTATCTCGCATTGTCTTTGCTACCTCGAAAATGCTATAAAAAAGAATAATGAAAAGTTCGCTTAGCATTGGTAACAATAAAGGAATTTTATGATTTTCCGGATCGTAAGTCGTATTTTTTTTTAATAATGAACGGCTAAGTATTCTGAAAATATATACATGAATAAGCTCAGAAAGTTTTGCAATATTACAAAAACATATACCACAAGTAATTATTGTTTTGCCTCTTCATAGAACTCTCCATTAGCACCTAAACAAAGGGTAATACGTACAATACAATTTCCGAAGCAAATTTTCTGCATCAAACACTGTGAGGGCGATATCAGCTACCGCCGGGTAAGCCCGCATTTCGGATATGCCTTCACAGTCAAAACATATAATTCCTAATAACTAATCCCTACCCGGGTAATAAAAATACAACTATTCGGATTATTAAATTAACTCACACAATACAATAAAACCACAAAAGAAATCTAAACCCAGTCCGTTTTATAAAACAAATAATACATTTATTTACAAATTATCGCTAAGAGCGCGCCTGTCCATAACAGACACTTAACCGCCTTTTCAAATACAACCGTCAGTCAAACCGTCTGTACCGAACCGTCAGTCAAACTGAAAATAGCCTATAATATACTACCATTCGTATAGTATGGATTTCGCACCTGATTTGCAAATTTGAACGGTTTGCACCCAATAAAGTCTCTTGTTTTGAGAGGTGAGTGCGCAGACGCATTGTCGTGGTGAATTAGTATCCCTCAAAGCCAGCGTTCGGTTAAGCTCATAACAACAGTTTCTAGAAAAGATTTAAAAACATACCATTCATTGTTGATGCTCTTTTGACCTGGTAAAAGCACCATTACGGGATAATTCATGAAAGAGAAAAAACTTACAATCAAAATTGTTCTTGTGTTTCTCACTAGTTTCTCTGTCATATATAGGCGTGAGTTTATTCTGAAACAGCTTGACTGTCTAACACCTATTGTCTCAATTCTAATTACAAATCCATAATTCATTTTCCATAATAATATCTTAACCCACCAGGACGAAAATGCTTCTCGCTATGATATCATGACACTAATCTACCGAAAGCTATTTCTGAGCTGGCGCTACTTGTACAGGACCCAGTATGAAATTACCCTCCTTACCCGAAGATTCCTGATCCAATCTAGCTTATATGCTTAATCCCTTTATATGTAATTTATCTGTTGCCTTAAATAAAGTTTTTCATCATCAACACCAGCACTTTGTCTTCTGTAACAGTCGTCAAAGGGCGGCCGCTTCTGTTCTCGTCCGCCGGTCACTCGGCCGCGCTCGAACCCTTCGAGACAGCGGTATACAGTCCCTTTAGAATGGTTTTTTTTTTACACCATTGGAACACCATTCGAAATCGTATAAAACCACCGCGCAAAAATGTTTTCGATTTAGGTCTAGTTTTCAGAGAAACACAATATTTTAATGATTATCATTTTCTTAAGAATACATTTACCAGTTTTAATGATAAAAGTTCATATTTTTCTATACAAAACCGTTATGAAAAAAAAAACACTGCGCTTAGATTTCGTAGAATTACGGCCTTTTAAAACAGCTAACGACGACTCGAATACGCTACTAGTCGATGCTGTTTCTTACATGACATCTTCGATATATCAATTAATTTGCATTTGCATGTTAAAAATTTTAAATTTAATTAAAAAAAAAGACTTAACAAACTTTCAGAAAAATAAGCAGACCAAATTGAAATAATTTTTTGGTGTTCCGATACATAGCCCTAAAAATATAATTATAGGATCAAAATACATAATAAAACTCATTCCTGTAACGTTGGAACAGCCTTCGACGAAACCATGTAATTGAACATTTACTTGTAAACATGAGAACGAATTCCTAAAATATTTAATCCCCTCGAAAAGAGAGTCTGCTCCGAGAACAGTATCTCATTAAGGGCAGGCGAAGTAAACAGATAAACAATATCAAGTAAACAATTAGGCCTAATTAAATTTTATCCTGTTATCCTCGAGATCCTTTGAAAACGTATCAAAAGGTCAAAGCGCCTAAGACCTTTCCATTTGTACTTCGCTCTTCGTTATAATCTTATTTCGCTCTTAGCTCTGCTCGAGACGTTCTTGCCAAACGATGTGGTTCAAGATTTTAATTCGATAGAACGGGAAGCGTAGAATTTAAGAAAAATAACTTTCTTAATACTCTAAAAACTGTAAACCTAAATGTATTTCAAACAAAATGATACTTACCTGCAATAAAACTTCAGAGATGTACACATTTTGATGAGTCGTGGTTAAAACTTTAACTTAAGATCTACTAAGTACCGATCGTTTAAGATATGGTTCAACTTTAGTTCGTTTTTTTTTTTTAATTCTTTAATATTATTAGGGCAGTCATGCTTATTTCATCATGAATTACTAGCTTTTGCCCTTGGTTCCGCCCGCATACACACAGAATGAATTCCTTCATAAGATATATCGCTCCATCACTAAACCTAGATCCCAATCGCTATCACGTTTTCGATTCTGATCCCAATCCTGCTCTACTTCTTTCGTTCTCGATACCGAACGCGAGCCCACTTTTTATTTCGACTCAGATCGTGATCTAAAGAGATACAGATTGCATTTTCGATCCCAGTCCTACTTTAAACTTTGATCTTAGCACTGATTTTCATTCTGATTTCGGTCAAGTTCTTAAATCTAATTATAATGACCCCATACTCGATGTTGATCTTAATCTCATTCTCGATTTTGATGTCGCTCTCCACTATCAATTCTATTTTTCGTTCTGTATGCAATTTTGATTCTGCTATCTGTCACGGCTGTGATTTGAATGAAAAGTTAGCAAATACTAGGATTATCAAAATAAAATTTGGGCTAAATTACTCGGTGATAGGGCACCTATGAATAAAAAATCTTTAGTGAGTGAAATATGAACTTAAAGGCAAGTTGTTTTTCAAAAGCTCCTCGTTCGCGCGTACATGTGGCTAGTTTCATAGTAACCGAATAAATTGTTTAAACAGACATAAAAAATGAACAAAATACACATACCGGTTTCGATTTCCCATAAAATATTTCGTCTCTTATTTCACACTATTAGAACTACTTTCCAAAATGATACATGTCGTTATTTTTCATTTGTAATAAGCAGCCAAGATATGAATTTTAGCGTCAATAGCTTCAACGGTTTCGTTTTTCTATATAAGAATTTCAATCTTTATCTCACTTCCTTTAGGGTTACTTTAAAAAAATGATGAATATCAATGTTTTTTATTGGTAATGATTTATTATTTTTGACTTCAGTAGCTTTAGCGGTTTCGATTTACCACACAAGATTGGACCCCTTATTTCAACCTCTTTTAAGGTTAATTTAAAAAAATCAATGTTTTTAATTATTTTTATTTTGCTTTAAGTGACTAAAACATCAATTTTGAAATCCGCAGCTTCAACGGTTTTGATTTTCCATACAACAAGATTTCATTCCTTTCACCCTTTTAAGGGTTGAATTTCCATAGATCCTTTCTTAATGCTCGCCTGCGTTATAACGGGAATCCACATACAAAATTTTCAGTCTCTAGACCTAGAAATTTGGGCTGTGACTGATAGATCAATCAGTCAATTTACACATTTACATGTATAGACTATCTTTTCCCCCGGCTCTGCCCTCGTTAGATATTAAATCTGTGAGAGCAGAGCCGTACTCGGACCTATAGTTTAAGATATCTTGTGATGAGTCACCAGTCAGTCAGCGGTATTTTTCTCGCTTATATTACTTATATTACTTTCTCAATAATTAAATTTTTGGTCAATCGAGTTTTTTTCCATTTTATGATTATGTTGTAGATTTATATTCTCTCGTAAATTACGAAAAGACTATATGATTCGACTTACAGATTTCAGGGTGTTTTATGTAAAGCAAATACTGTATTTTTATAATGATTTACTAGCAAAATATATTAATATAAGAAAAGTAATGGACTGACACACATATAAGTTATAAAATTGAAGTTTTTTTTTTTTTATTTCTATCTTTGCCTTAATTTTTCTTAAAGTACTAGCAATTGGCACACAAAAAGGTTGTTTTTAACGAGGACCATACGCAGAATTTCTGGACAACCGCTATGAAAATGCAAGTAATTTTAATTTCGCCGTACGGTATAAGCAGACATAAACGTGATTTTCTTACGTAAATAGACAAACCGCAAACTAAATATATAGCAAAATATTAAAATATTTTCCGTTATCGACATGAAACCGATGGAATCTTGGAATGGATGGAGCCTCCGGGGCGAGGCGCGCCGGTCACGTCGCCCGCAATCGAAACTCTTATCTCTGTTTCAGGACACGTCCCCGTATCTATTTCGTATTTGCTGACAGTAATCTTGAGGAGTCGCTAGAATATGAGTCCACTGCTGCCAAAATATATTGGACTCTGAGACCCGAGAGACGGCGCCGTGCGTGGCTCTTGCTGGTCATCGCTTGCGTTGATAAGCTCGAAAACAATATTCAACCTTATGCTATTGAGACCTAAGGTTCGGATTCTTGTAATGATTTCGCACCTTTGACAGGAAAGGCCTGACCAATCGCACGGTGGCTATTTAGAAGGGCAACAAATCGCTTTGCTCGTAATTTGTGTGGCGCGTGCAAAGAATCCTACCATTTTCACAACGACATAAAACGTGTACCGGATCCAGTGATGATTTGTTCGATAATTTTTTCCTTCGGTAGATAAATTTTCTGAAACCGAACTGATAAATGAAACTATAATTTCCGTTTATGATGATTCTTAAAGCTGAACATGTCATAAAACATTTTGATAAGTTAGAAATGTTATGGGTATTAAGAGGAAATAGCATGTCCTGTACAAATTAAATACACTTTTTTAACTTCTCGTTATGAATATTGATAAATTTGCATAAAATTGGGTAGTTACTGTTTTCATTCTAATTTCCTAAAATTAAGATTCAGGTTTCTAGGAATTTATTTCGACCATTTTCCGAGTCATGTCTGTACGTTTATGTGTGAGTGTGTGGGCGTACGTGCGTATGTGCGTGCGTGCGTTTGTTCGTGCGTGGGTGCGTAATGTGTGTAAACCACACAGAACTTTTGAACAGATTAACCGTTCGCAACGCAGTTAGCAATATTGGAAAGATATCCACTCAACTTAGATTGAAATGTTGAATTAATTACTCCCAGTAGATTTTGAGAAATTACAAAGTTTAAAAAAAAAATTTTTTTTAATAAATTTTAAAATGCTCTACCGACCCACACCAAAACTAATCAGCTCTTCTTCCCAAACAGGTGCATCGACCGCCGCAAACTATGTAAAATCGGCAAAGTGTTTTTCTTACAATATTTTTTAAACCTTTTACCGGTATATTCCAAAAAAAAATCAGTTGTACTCTTATTAAAATAAAGATAATCGTTGCTAAATGCATCGAAATTGGTTAATATTTTAAGAAAATTGTTCAAAAAGTGTTTTTATAGAATATTTTGTAAATTACCCTACCGATAAAAAAAAATTAACTAGTTATTCTGTATAAGAAACAACGTCGATCGTCGCAAACTTCATTAGAATCGGTTGGTTCGTTCGATGGATACCGTTAACGAAATATTCCCAAAAAAGTATTTTTCCACATTAACTATTAAAGTTCTTATTGAATTGATATTTGGTATCGGTCAACATTGGCTTAAAAACTGCGCAGAATACCACAACTCAGATCAAAATCAAATAACGTATTCTATATATATTATGATATATATAAAAATTAAAAAAATGCGTTTTATTTAAATAAATAAAGATGTTTGAATTTAAAGAATTGAAAACGTATTAAAATCATATTTTTAAACTCAGATAGCTTTAAAAAGCACAAAAATCGATCTTTTGAGCTCAAACTCAATATTTCACTGATAGGTGTATTTTTAAAGACTGAACATGAATGTTAAATAAAATTTATAGAATGGCTTGTAAGGTCAATAATTATTTTGAAGTTTTGAACCCGAAAAGCTCAAAAATAAGCTTTAAGCATAGAGACAACTATATTTTTGAAGTCAAAAAGCTCAGAAACACATCGATAAATATCATAGTTGGAGGTTTTAGGGATGGCTTGTAGGATCAACCATTTTACAGATTAGTTTTATTTATTCACACAATGTACATAACAACATTTGCTATTTTGATTTGACGGCAGCTTATTGTAGTTTGCCACGACCTCATTGTTAGACAAATTTAGGGATTTTTAATAAAAAAAACATTGAAACAAGTAATTAAGTCGATGTTGTCAAAAGCTTACACCACCCAAAGAGTACTGAAGGGATAAAAAAAATATTAATCTGAAGGAGCAAGATCAGGGCTATAAAGCGAACCCACCTACTATGACCACCTACTATGAACACTTACTTAGAGTAGAGCATTCTCAAACGTTTCCTCAATCCTTGCTGAGCGACTCAAAATGAGTGTGTATATAGTCGTGCTTTTCAGCTGTAGGTACATGTTTCACTTTTTATCATCGTATCTGGCCAAATACTGCCCGACATTTGTTTATCGACCACTTCACAGAGCTAAGGAAGCTGTCGGGAGCGTGTCTAATTTATTAGTAATTTCAAAGAAAATCAAAGTACTTGATTAAGTACGTACCAATGCTAAATATAACTAATTACAGATTTTTATTATGTTTCTAAAGTATTTTAAAATACATATTTTACTTTTTAATTAAGATGTTGAACTGCAAAAGAGTTTTTAATTTTAATTAAGATGTTTTGTTTTTTTTGCAGAATATTGTATACATTTTTTATTAGTTCAATTTGAAGTTTCCAATTTCTTGTGTTTTGTTAGAAAACAACTACATGTATATGTTTATTTATTTCGTCTTGTATTAAGAAGACTCAGTGAGTGATTTTCACTGTCGCTACATAAAAAAGACCTCGCTTACCAATCGCTGTACTGATTGTACCAATTGCTCACAGTTATGAAGGAATGATCTGTGTCACCAGATGTTGACTGAATGCCTTTCATGTAGTGAGTTGAAAACGAAAGTTCTAATAAAACATAACACGAAAATTTTCGCGGCACAACTCTATATTGCAGTTCACACATTTTTTTTTTTAGTTCACACCAATTTTTAAAAAGAAAATTATGAAATCATAGACTACCATCGTGTTTATAGATATTTTTTTTAATATACATATTACAGCACGCCAGTACAACTTCGTAAAATGTTCCGGTGTACCCTTCGTATTAGCTTTCATGTGGCAGCGGTCGTAGATGATTAATGAGTTCCGAGGCTCTACTTTCAAAACTATACGCAACAAACGCATTATAATAAACTTTATTCGGCTTCAGATTTTTATGAGTTTTTTATAAATAAAAGTAATTCTGCCTATTATTTCAGCCCACTCCTATGAGCACCACCGAGCTGTTTGGTACATGCATTCAAATGAGAATCAGCTGTTTACGATCGATTGAAATCTTATGATAATAAATCTCTGTATCCAATATCCAATCCCCAAACGAATTCAATCTGAGGTTACGTTAACTTAACCGACGGGCACCGGATAGATCTCGTATAAACCGGATAAAAGAGAATCGAAAAAGTTTGTAAAATAAACTCAGCCAACGGGCTCATCCGAAGCTTTCCGGGCATTCTTCTTTAGGAAATACCTGAAAGCTCTTTGTTTAGGACCGATCGTCCCGTAATTCTTCATAAAGTTTTTTTTTTTGGACGGTTTCTCTTGTAAATCGAAAGTCTTTGTGTTTGAACCGGATTCTCATTCCCTGTAAATGACTAATTTTATTTTCAGTTTTCTTATTTAATTATTTATATCAAAGTATTTTCTATACACCACGCTCCATATCGGCAGTACAGTCAAACAGTCGAAGCAAAAGGTCCGGATTGGATCGTGATCGTGGGAGATATGGCCAGGAACTTTTAACTGAAGTCAAACTAAAAAACCATTCCCTTCTCGCTTCGAAGAACACTTTAAGCCGTCGGTCCCGGCCGTTATCATGATATTAATCACGACGGCTGTTAGCACCTCCGGACTCGCTCTGGGCTAGGGCAACGGTAAGGTCCAGGCACAATGGTCTGAAATCAAAAGATAACGGGAGAATATTCTTTGCCAGTGGGCTGAATAAAATCTGACACTCCATCTTGCATACTGAGAATAGAAAAATATTTAGCTGTATTTTTTTTTTCGATTTAAATTTTCCTGCGGCATCACTCGAGCGTACATAAAATACATTAATTTCTCCATCCTTCCTATCGCTTTATCCCGCTGTCAATTCTGATCCTCGTTTCGGCTCTACTTTCGACTTCAATTTTGGTCCCATTTCTCGGGTCCTTTCTCAGTCCAGGAGCACTGTTCTCGAAAACCGATAGTCAAAAAAAGTGCACGAACAATTTCTATCAAATAATTCTACTACAAATAAATAATCTGCGCAAGCGGTATTCTCGAATGTAGTAGATAAAAAATTGGTGCACTTTTATTTATCTATTAAAATTCCTGAAAACACTATAGCAAATGTTGCTAACTTCACTCGTGATTCAACACTACGCCTCGGTATTCATCACAATCAGTTCAAACAGCTATTGTATTTGAATCGTAATATCACATAACTCGACTTTTTGACGTAATATCTTAATAATATTTTTTTTGTGGACAAGATACATCACGTTTAATATTTTTTAATTTTTATAATAATATTGGAATCCCTTAAAAAAACGAAATCCTGCTCATTCAATATTGGGCGGAGGCCAGCTCCGGGACTTTGACCGAGGCCCGCAATGAGCTTTAGACTGTTTGGCTCAAAACTGAGATTTGAACAGAAAAAGCTATAGTTACTTATCAGTTCATGAGTATTTTAAACTATAGAAGTTTTACAAATACAGATGAATGATTCAAGACGCCGACTACTTCGTATGTCGCTCTAAAAATATTCAGCCTAATCGTGTAGAAACACTTTTTAATATTTTTTTTTTAATTAAATATTTTTAACACATAAGATAACGTACGCGAAATCTTAATTTCTACTGAATTTTTTCGCTTGTCGCAACTTGACCAGTTTTCAATAGAAATCAAACTTATACAATTTTCGGGAATATCGTTTTTGTGAGTGTGACCCACCATAAGCAATTATCATTTATGCTTGTAGTCATATAAAAAAAAATTAAAGTAGATTACTTAAAATATTTTGTATACGTAGCAATACAAAATATTTTAAGCAATATTTTTAATTTCATTGCATACGAAATTCGAATATGTAAATTTTGTGCAATAGATCGTGTGCCTTAAAAAAGTATCGCTTTTTAATGTTCACTTCGATTATAATATATCATAGGCAATTAACATCGTATAAAATTGTAAAATATTGAAATTCACTGTTTTAAATTCATTTAAACTCAATTTCAGTGAACTTTAGATATTTAGCTAAAAACTAATATTTTTTGAGCTTTGATGCTTTGCCCCATTCCATCATAATAATATCATTACCCGATCCATTATGACAATAATTACTTCAAATTTCTTCTAATGCATAGAACATTATTTGACTCATCATCTCTCTGAACACTCCGTTTCAAATATTTCAAACCCCGTACTAATCAAAATGTACACTTGACCGTTACGTGCTTACACACAGCGCATTTTCTCGTAACTCCTGTGCGCGCCATAAAAGAGATAGGTCGCAATCATATTTTATCACGAGCGAGCTGCCTATAGACAAACCGGCGGTTTCATGAAACGACTTGTCAACCCTCAGGCGAGCGTGTCTTTGTTTATGTCGTTTTTACTTTCTCACGCCGCGCTCTGGCCGTTTCTCAATTCGCGGAGGCGACACTTCGAACTGTACGATGTTCCTTTGCGATGTTTATTGGATTTCGGGCGCATACACACACTTACCCGGAATCATAAACCTGCAGATATATTTATCCATAGATATATGTGTACATTAATTTTAATCCGTTGTGGTGTATTTTGATAGTCGATTACGTGACAGGTATTATTAAACTCTAATAGAATAAGTTTTACGAAAATACAAGTTTTTGAATATATAAAAACTACATAGAACTATATTTAACTCGAACAAAATCGGACGTGTTATATTATAATTACATACATTTCATGTATATCTTGCTATGTTACATGTCCGTTTACACAAATCGTATCTCTACATAATACGAAACAAAGTAAGTTACCGCGTCTGTCTGTTTATTCGATAACTCTTCTCAAACCACCCTACGGATTTTGGTGCAGATTGCATCATCAGTTAGATATTTTTTTCGAAAAAAAGGTTTATATACAATATATCTCAATTAAATACATCAATTTTCATGGCTTACGGCTTACCTACATAGGTTAAACCCTAAGAGATACATCAAAATGACGCACTAGAGAATTATAGTTCTTAAAAAATCCTAAAGAAAATTTTTGTGATGACATATTTCTATCTCCAGCGATTGACTCACATTTTAATTTTTAAAATTGTAATTAATATATTACGTTATTTGCAAAGCTATTTTCTCTTATTCAATATTTATCATTGTCCAGATATATATTAGTAACTTTGGGCATTAGATGTAACTTATAATTGTTTTTTCCCGCTATGCCATTCAAATGAATACCCCACAACTGCTGTTGTGAAATTACCCACAACAGCAAAAACAATTCGCAGCCGCATCTAAACGGACGGTCGGATCGCTCGGCAGACACGAACTACAAATTATTACACACATAAAAAAACTGCACTATCCCAAAATACTACAGCCTATATTTTATTTTTATAATAGCATTTGTCCTGTCTTCATACAATTTAGAAGCGTGAGCGTTATCGGAGTCGAAAGCAGGGCGTGGAACAAAATCGAGAGCCAAGTTTGGAACCGAAATTGAGAACGAGACCGAAATCGCGATTGACAGCAAATTCCATCTGTGTAAAAGATTAATGAGCGTGTTCAATGTCCATGCGGGAGAAGCTGGGGGCGGAAAGCTAGTATATGATGAATGATCTAATATTAATTGCGCTAATCAATAAATACATTTTTGTCGGTAGGTATAAGCTGTAATTATTTCCTCGTTATTTCCGAAAGAAAGATATTTTGTGGGCGTATTAATAATACAAAAGGTCTTACATTAATATTTATGATACCTCGAAATCGCGAGAAAAATTATTTACTCTTATTAATATAAAAATAAATGAAAATACATAGAAATACATTTATAAAGCCTTATTAATGGTAACGAAATAGTATACAAAATTACTTTTTTTATTCAAATGGTATAACATTATTTAATAACATTTATTTTATAACATTATACCTTCCTATTGCGTGTTCGTTGACTTCAATAACATACGTTTGTTTCCTTTTCATTTTTCTTATATTACTTCTTAGTGTTTCACTGACATCATACATCATTGGCGAATGGATCATTATTAAAAAATAGAATTGCTTTATTTTTGTTTTTTTGGCTCATTAATTTATGGCTGCTTCGTTATTAAGAAAAGTACAGCACGCAGTACTCAACAGACAGTTGTCCACCGATAATTGTTACAGGTGCGACTGCCCACTGAATCCTAAAAATAGTTAAGATCTTGTTTTATTTAAGGGTCTGTTTAGTTATGAAACGAATAATTATATTGTATATTATTACATATGTGTGGATATTGACATGTATATATAAAGATTGTGCGTGTACTTAACATTTTCACTCGATGGATACCGCATGATTTAACGGATGACTACAAACGAATTTATGCACAGTGGTGTTACAAAATAATTAAAAAATATTTAACGGAGGGCTGTACACATATATATATATATATATATATATATATATAGATCCTCGTTACCTACTATATATATATATATATATATAGTAACAGGTGACGAGGACTCGGTGATCTGTTTTGAAAACCTGAAAGAAAATGCCCATCGGCAGAATCTTTGAAAATTAGCTGACAAAATTTGAATTTTGTAAAAAAGTAGAAACGTCGGTTAGAAAAAGGTCGCTACTGTTTTCGGCAAATATTTTCACACTGTGATATCACTTGACAATCGGACAACTGTCACAAAGTGGTACGATAAGTACATACTGGCTCAGAATGTTCTCGAAAAGCGTCCTTGCAGCAGACCGAGTTGACGAATTAGTTTTGATTGGCCTCGAATGTAGAGCTAATGACGCATCCGCCATGCAGGCCGGACCTTGTACCTTATCTTTTTTTTACTTGGAAGAATAAAATATAACCTCAAACCGATTTGCAAGCCTCAAAGCGGCTGTGAATACGTTCCAAGAGACCATCGAAGACCGAGCTGACCGCTTTTTGCGGTGGTTCCAGAGAATACGAAGGTGTATAAACAATGAAGGAATATACATCGAAAAACAATAAATATATCATACAAATAATGTGTAGTCTTACGAATGAGAATCCAAAAAAATTAAGTATTACCCACGTATCAACGAAAAGCACAAATGCACAACCACATTTATTTCTATAATTTCTAATAATACTCCTATGTTTATATTGAATCAAAGGGTTTTGCAGGCATTAAAATCGAAATGTAACGCCCATTTTAGAACGATAGGTATTAAAACTTTTAAAATAAAACCCGAGCTATCATCATAAACTGCCATTTTTAAGCTTTTAAACACAACTTGTTTTGTAATCAACTAGCCACTAACTTTTTATTTAGTATAAATTTAAATTAAGATATGATTCTTCCATTTTAGGATCAAAATTTTCTCTCGGCATCTCCCGTGTATGCATAGAATCAATATCGTTTATTATTAAATTATCGTTTATTGATTTTAATCCTGATCCCGATCCGTCCTACTTTTTATTTCAATTCTGATTCTGGCGTCAGGCCTGATTTCGCTCTCGTTGTCGGTCCCAATCTAGCTTTCGATTTTGCTGATTCCTCTTTTGATGTTGCCAGTCTTGGTCCTCCATAACCAATTATCATTTTCACGTGAATGTATATAAAGAACGTTTACAATTAGCGTTCTGTGTCCTATCCCAGGTTATAATATATGCCTTTATGTAAAATTTAATTATAATCCGTTCAGCAGCTTAAGCAAAAGACAACATCCATTGATATACTTTTATATAATATTTGCCACAATCTGGAAAAGACTACGAAATCATTATTTTCACTTTACCATAGTTCACTTAATAAAACATCGCTGAGTGAAAGTAACAAAAAATTTTTTTTCTGATTCAGCCTAACTTATTACTAAATATAAAAGTATTCAGAACCGTCAATGCGTGAATCTAATTCGCACTTGGCCAGTTTCCTTTATAACATTGCGTGTTTTCTTTCTTAGCCATGAAGTCAAGTACATTTGAGAGCAAAATATGGTTTTTTTTTTTCACGAACAAAAAATGAAAACCATCAATCTCTTTAGGGAAATAATCGTTTTGGCACCTATTATATTCTATATTAACTTTTGCCCGCGGCTCCGCTTGCATAGACATAGACTAAATTTGTTCACCTTTTATACCGATGTTTCGCTTTGATATTCTGATCATAATCGCGGTTACGATCAAAATTTCGGTTAAATCAATCCAGAGGAATGTATACTCTAACACCGAAAACACGTATTGCTACTGAATTATTCTATTATGAAACAATCTTGTTTCTACTTTCGTTTGCAATCTCAGTTTATTTTGGTTCTGCTTCTATCCAATTCTATCTGACGCCGATGTTGATACTGACTGATATTGATCCTTCTTTATATATCGCTGTTATTTTTCTGGTGTGAACACGTTTTTTCTAAGTATTTTATACGCTATTTCAGGAAGTAAGATACTAGAAAATTTTATTACCATTCTAATAAGATCTGTGTGAATGAAATGAAAACCATGAAAGCTATTCATATGTTTTAGGGATTACTGGTATGGAGACAGACCTTCAATTTTATGTAATGTATAGATAATGTTGTCTCTTACTTTTACGTTTATAGTATTCGTTTCATGACAACCTTATTGTCTAAAATAATATTTATAAACAAGGACATGCTGTACACAAATACGCCAAATTGCAACAATTAAAATGTTCCACGAATATTTACGAAATTACAATGTAAGCAATATTTCAATCAAGCGAGGCTTAACTGGGCTCTCTTCATATTTACCACACACCGTGAGGACTGCAACTTAATAATTCAATTTTCATGCGTAATATTGTACTTTATCTTTCTATGTTTAAGGTTTAATTCTGCTTACATTTGCGTGTAAGAAATTTTCTTCTATCAATAGTGAACTCCGTTGTTTAAGCGATAAAACAACGCTCCCCCGTATCGCCCGGCCGTTTTGTAAGCCCGAGATTCCGTATGTGTGTGCATAAAACTCGAATGCTCGTGTTACGAAAATGGTGTTTCCGAGTTCGTGACGAAATCGATCCATTAGCGTACGTACTGCTACTTGCTTAAACATGTCACGGGAGGTTTCGTGTAGTTTCTTGTAATGTAACATGTTTATAAATAATGATCACCATCAAAACGTTAGAGGAGGAAATCTCCATACAACGTTCTACATGTATTAAATTTGTGATGTTTTTCTTTGTTTGTGAAACGTAGTATCAAATGGTAGTAGTATCAAATTATTATATCCGACCGCTTACAGAGCATTTATAAGGGTTTTCCTTAAATGCCTTAGACGTCTTTGTTTTTATTCAATTTTAATTTATTGTGCGACTCTTGGCCTAGAGGATGTGTAATTTTACCGAGTTCTGATATGTTCTGGCGATGCACAAAAAATAGTAGAGAGACAGATTTTAACGTTTTAATCAATTTATATCAAAAAACAAAAGATGACATTGTGTAAACCCCTTCCATCCTACTAATATCGTGAACACAAAAGTTTGTGCCGATAAATGGATGTTTCTTACTCTTTCAAACAAAAACTACTTAATGAATTTTGATGAAACTTTATAGTAATACGATTTACACATCAGAATAACGTACAACCAATAATTTAAAGGCATACTAGCTTTTTCCCTCGACTTCGCTCGCACAAGTTTAGATTGATTGCCTTACTTTTTTATAGACCAATTGACGATTAATAACAACGGCGGCCAATATAGGATTAAAATTAACATCAGTTCAGGATAGGAATTTCGAGGGAGATAAGGATCGGTATCAAGAGTGAGGGCGAGATCGTTTCACAATAAAATAATTTAGCGGCAGTACCTACGTGTTTTTTAGTGTGAGACTACATTTTCAGCGTGGTTATTCATGATCTTCCCTTATTTGCTTCATGCGAACCTATTTTTAACAATATCTTACGATTAACATCTTACATCCATCAATATCAAAGACACTTCCAACGATAAGGTCGAAGATATAATTAAACTGGACAATTTATTGGAAAAGGGAATCCTTCTATCGAGCCACTACGTTATTGGGTCCAGTTAATAATGTCCTAATTATTCAACAAAACAAAAACAAGCATACATTATTACTCGGATACGAAGGATATACCAAAATTAATTAGATACTCTTCCTTAAATAATTTGATACTTGCGAGTTGTACATCATCATAAATACTGCTTATTTAGTAATAAATTTAAAAATTGAAATACCTTTTTTTTAATTTATATTATTGTGAGAATCTGGTGGCAATTCGCTTTTAACAATGGAATTCTTTCCATACGATTTTCGCGCTATGAAATATTATGATTACAGAAAAGGTACAAAGCCCCAAGAATGTTTTGAACTTTTAGTTATTACTTTTGGTGACTCTGCTTGTTCACGAGCAACAATTTATTGGTTTGCAGAGTTTAAAATAGAAAGGTAAAACTTGGAAGACGAAGCAAGGACAGGTCGGCCGCCATACCGCAACCACTCAAGAAAATGTTCAAGCAGTTGAAAAAATGATCCAATAGAACCAAAAAACTATACATGTAGAGCTTGAGCTAAAAGTGGCTATTGGATTAGCAGCGATGCAAACCATTATTCGCGACCACCATACCGTTGTTCGATTTATGATAGAGAAATTCGACGGTGATGAGAAGAAAACCGTGTACGACATACTTACAAATGACAAAACGTACAATTACGACTCAAACACAAAGCGACAATCAACAGTATGGTGATTTAAAAATGAACCGACACCAATAAAATGTCACTGTGCGCGAACACACAGAAACAAAGGGTCGCCATGTTTTTTGCAAGACCGGTTATGTTACTACTCTGGTGCTAGAGAATAAAAAACAGTTAGTTTTGAGTCGCATGTAACAGTCCTATATTGACAAGTCACGAATCTGACATCTTCATTGGGACCACAATAACGCTGAGTGGTTATTGTGGTCCGCATCCGCCAGAACACTAGATTTTTTAATTAAAAAAAATTGTTTATCCTACCTCACCCACCATATTTCCCTAACTTAGTACCATGCAATTTTTGCTTATTTCCCAAAACCAAGGAAAAATTGCATTGTCCCCGCGGTTCATGAGGACAGGTGCCCGCTGTTTACCTTTAGGCGCCTGTCTGTGACGTTTTATTTCCCTTTGAGGGGGAGGAGATTAGATCTTGAGGGAGTTGGTGCCCACCGGACGGACTGGTATTGAGGCGCCAGGTTGTGGAGCAATGGGATCGGGCCCTTGTCCACGCAATTAAAAAGGTGTCGCGCCTTGTTTGGATGAAGTCCTGAATGATTTGCACCCGCAGGTCACTGGCGATAACGTCATTCTTGACATCAGCCGGCCCCCGCGATCATCTGTAGCACTACATTTTTTTGGACTTGGAGTCGCTGATGCTGCTACTCCAAGCGTAGTGCTTACCAGGCCGGTGCAGTGTAAGTCAGGCGGAAGCTGGTGTAACAGTTGTATATAGCTAGCTTTGTTCTTGTGGGTAGCTTAGACGTGTCTAGCCTCGTGGGTAGCCTCGATCTCGGTCTCGGTCGCGGTCTCGGTCTTGATCTCGGTCTCGGTCTCGGTCTCGGTCTCGGTCGCGGTCTCGGTCTCGGTCGCGGTCTCGGTCTCGGTCTCGGTCTCGGTCTCGGTCTCGGTCTCGGTCTCGGTCTCGGTCTCGGTCTTGGTCTTGCTCACCGGGTTTCGGTCTTGGTCTTGCGGAAATACATTTAGTCTTGGTTTTGGTCTTGCAATAAGGTCTTAACAACCATTTTTCAATCATTTTTTTAACATTAAGCTTTTATCGACAATCATTTTTAAACCTAAATTCACTGTCTGGAAATTGAAAAAAATAGTTAAAACGTTATTGCTTATCGTCATTTAATCATAAATTATAAATAAATAGTTTAAAATTCATTATTAAATTTTAAAATACTATATTTTTTTATGAGTTTTAGAATTTACACCACTCACACTCACACTATCATTAGAACTTTCCTCGATCTGCATTAGAAATTGATTTGGCTCTAACATTCCTTCGCTCATTTTAAATGTTTGCAATTAGTTAAAAATGAAACTGCACTAATTTTAATCAAAATACACTAACTTTTCACTCTCGAAACTTTACAATAAAATATATAACAGACAAACTTTTTGAAATTCGACAGTAAAATGGACAGTATTTTGTGTTAACCAGACGTCGAGACAAAGAATGCTTACTCGTACAACATTCTGCTAGATCTTTTTTTTATCAGTTGTAAAGTTACTTTGTTTTTTTATGTATAATGTTAAAATGTAGAAAACAAACTAACAATTCGATACGCCAACTATATTGTTCCGAGAAAACCATATGTTAACGCTGTTACAAATATTTTATCTCATATAAACACTGTTAGTAAGAATAGTCTTGCGTATTTAGTCTTGGTCTTGCATAATCGGTCTTGGTATTAGTCTCGTTCTTGTTTATTCGCTCTTGGTCTCGGTCTTGCTAGACTAAGGATAGTATTAGTCTTGGTCTTGGTCTCGCTTTTTCGCAAAACCAAGACCAAGACTGCAAGACCAATACCAATTTTGCTCATAACTAGCAGCGAGTGGTCGACGTGTACGCCCAGGTACCCGATACAAGACTTTCACTTCACGTCCTGACCCCTTAGGCGTAGTTGAGTCGGTATATTTCGCTGTCTGTCTGTAAGTAGAGCGGCCGTCTTACCGACATTGACAGACATCCTCCCCCTATCCAGCCATTCGGGCAGCAGGTTAGACTCGTTGGACTTTTTTGGCAGCTAGGTCGGCCCGGCATGCCGATGCGATGTAAACGCTGTCGTCAGCGTAGAGTGCCAGCATCACGTCGTCCTCCCACTCCTCGAGTTGGCCTCGAAGAGTATAGTATTCTGTTGCATGTATTAGCATGTTTTCACTTATCAAAAATTATAATAAAACCATGTAATTTGGTATCTATAGTTATTGTATCTTACGAAATAAGTACATCAATGAACCGCTCTTAAATTCAAAATAAACTTAAAATAAAAATATATACTCAAGAGCGTACCTTCGCATAATATTTTCTTCTTTATAGTAAAAGTTTATGTTTTAATGATACGTGCAACACATTCTCATAATTTCATTCTATTAAAAGTACTAATTTATATCAACACCCGCAAATATATAAACTAAAGTATGACTTAGGTATATTGGCTAAGTTCACAAAGTAATAAAAATGTCTCTATACTTTTATTATTAGAATGTGTAACGTCAAATTTGTTTCTTCATTCTGCTCACTGTCTTATTTACATCAAAATAAGAAAAACTACACAAAGATGAGTCCAACATTGTGAGTTCAAATGCATTGGGAGTTCCATATTTTGGATGTGGGAAAGAAATATATTGTATGTATTTTCATAAATGAAATGCAAAAATTGGGCATTGAAAGATTGACACAGGAAATATAGTATCACGTTATCATAAAGATTTTACTTGACCAGACGGTATATGTCTGCTATTGTTATCCAAGGAAAGTCTCGTGATCTCGTAATCTCCATCCAACTGAGGGTGCTTTTAGCTTATTGGTACTATTATTACTTGTCAAATTTCATACCACCACAAATTCCATCAATTGACCTATTTGTTTTGTGCGATACAGACCTTTGATAGACAGACATCGTAAACTCAATGATGGGATTCTGTTACATTGCTTCTGAGCACGTAGCGTTAATATCTAATGTATGTTACCTATTACGGATATGACACATCTATATGACATATCAATAATAGGTAATATACAGTGTGCTTTGACGGAGACCGTGACGGCAAAGGACACGACTCTCTGTTATTTCGTCATGTCCCCTCTTCGCCGCCGCTCTTGACTCCCTTGTGTGTGCATGGTGTATAAATACGATCATAATAAGAAAAAAAGAAAAATATATTTATTCTATTAACGAAACTCTGTTTTTATTTATATCACACTATATTTATTTATTTAATTATATTTAATAAGCATCAGTTTCCTTAACCTCCCGTGTTTTTTTTTACCCTCGACTCGATGATAAGATCAAAAAACAAGGTGCGCAAACCAGAATCGATACTTAGCCGACAACATATATCCATTGGACGTTCGTTCCTCCCAACTTCCGAACTACTTTCAACTAAACCGTTTGTTTAACGAAATTTATCACGCGACCAGTCGCTGAAAGGGCGAGTCGCGGCCATTACCGCGACGCCCTGGCGGCCGGCCGTTCCCCGGGGAGTTGTAATGGTCTACTAAGCGTGCGCGGGAATGTCTAGAAAATTCTAGAGCCCGCGAGGCGATTTACCGCCTTGCCGCCGATTGCGGGGCTCAACTTTTGCAGCGTCCTCGGAGCTAGAGAGCTTAAAAAGCGCTCGACGGTTTTGCGCTGAAATACGGCCGCTTTTTAAGAGGACGCTTTGTCTTCTACTAGATGCTGATTTACGAACAATCAGAGTTTTTTCTGGTACAGAAGTAATACATTCTATTAATCAATACCAAATATATTCATGGATTGAAGGTGGTCAGTCTCTTATTCATGTATGAGAAAGAAGAACAAGAGTACTGGGCTTCTTCTAATGAGTGTATAGAAATAATCGGTAATAGGTTGTCAAATAATGAAAGCACATATACATCGATGTATGAAACCGAAAAATTTGATGGTGTGAACGCACTAATCTCTAGAACTACCACCAGAACTTACCAATCTGAAAAAATCTTTGTGTGATAGCTGGATAGCTGATAGCTCAATTCTTTAGCAAGATTATAAGATGTCTAAACAATTTGTTCTTTAGGGTTCTAAGTCAAATGGTTCAATCGAACCTTATGTTCGTTACGTTTTTTCAAAAAAAAAAAACTTTCTAGACCGTAGTAATAATAATTCAGAAGTTATAAAGAATGTACATGTTTTGTGTGAATTATTAGCATGGGTCTGCCTAGTAAAGTATTATTGGTTTCTGAAAGCAGTTTTAAAAATTATCAAATATAGTGTAGTCGTGGACCTAGTTGTAGATAGCATGTAAGCCATCCAGCCTTTGTCCTTGATCTCGCGAATGTGGTTCCCGTTGTAGTCGAAATTCAATTGTCGAATAATAGAATTCGAGCTGGCGTAAAAGAAGAGAATAGGTAATAGAGGGTGGGAGGAAGGAAAAAGTAGACGAGGGCGCACGCCCAAGTGCAAAAGCCTCGATAGTGGTTGAAAGTGGATTGTTATAAGTAATATGATAGAAAACGTACTGAAATTCGTAAGGAGAGATATTGAGGAACCGATCAATAAACATACTGGTCTTCTCCTTATGTTTTATGTGAATAATTGAACTCCTGGACTTCATCAAAGGTCCGAGGGATAACCCTTAAAGCTACGCTCCACAATAGTTTCAAATTATCAGAGCCTAAATACTCTTGGGCGCGCTGAAAATTTTTGGAATTAATCAGGAAAAATTGGTATGAATGGTTAAAAATGAATTTATTGCTTTTCCAAATATTCTCCGTTAGCATAAATACACTTTTTCATGTACAAATAATCCAATTCTCAAAATATTTATGCCACTCATCCCTAGTGACCATGGAAACATATTTTTCATACTCTTCGATAGCCTCTTCTGGTAATGAAAATCCTTGACCGCGTAATTCATTCTTAATTTTTTGCGAACAAAAAAAGTCACAAAATGTCAAGTCGAAAGTCTATAAAGGATTGCTCATAAATTCTACATTTTTCTTCTTGACAGTAGCCACGTGTTCAGTTTCATTAAAAAACTAGCTGTGCCCGCGACTTCGCCTGGAATTTGACAAAAAAGTTATTGTTAAGTTCTCAGAGTTTACGATAATTTATTAATTCTCTATTTGGCGTATAGAAATATCTATGCTTATTTTAATAAAATTCTTCTATTTTGTGATTGAATTCGATTTTTTTTTTGTGCATATTTCTCCATTTAGTTTTTTTTTCATTTTTAGTTTAATTATTATTTATTTTCAGTTTTTCGTAATAGCTTTATTGAAAAATTTCTTTAAATACCACATTTGGTATACGATTTTCTTGGCCTAAAACATCAACACTACTGGCATTCCTCACACGTGAACATGCCACGAATAGTTGCCTATGACTAAAGCTGCCCTTAGTTAAATCTGTACCAGCTTTATTTAACGTTTGTCCTTGTGACTTGTTGATAGTCATAGCAAAACTGATACTCATAAGGAATAGCAATCTTTTGAATTCAAATTGAAAATTCGACGGTATTTTAGGAATCCGTGGTATAAATACTATCTTTATATCTAATTTTTTGCGAATTTACACTTTACTGCTCGTTCGGAAGGCAGATTTCCCTCAAGAAGAACGAGCAAGAAACTTAAGGGTAGCTCTTTTCTGATTTCCACATACATAACCAAAACAAATACGGAATCATTAGAAATGACACAGCCCGGTAAGAGGTCGAGGCGCTTGTGCTCATTGATTTTTATCTTCTAAATATTCAGAAATTGCATAGTACTCTTTTTTACTGAGTGATTGTTTAATAACACTCTTAAATTTATGTAGGGGTAAGTCTTGTATATCTACAGGAACCTTATTGAATAGGCGCACACAGAGCCCTCTGAATGAATTTGAGACTTTACTTAGTCGACTAACATGTGAATTCAGTTTATTTTTATTTCTGGTATTGAGATTATGTCGACTACTATTTCTTTTAAACATTTCTAAATTTTTTTTTTACATATAATAAATTTTCATAAATGAATTGAGATGCCAGGGTTAAAATTCCAATTTCCTTAAACTTATTTCTAAGGGACGTACGAGGTCCGAGCTTGTACATTGCGCGAATGGCAAGCTTCTTCAAATGCTTAATAAACCACTTCATCCGGATTGTAAACTGTATTGATGGACAGGTATGTTTGTGATTCACCAGATAGCTTATCTAAAATGCTTTGATTAAGTGCAGTAACCTAGTCGTTCGTAGATGCTAAAATTGATCTTTCACACAACCACGAATCTTCTTTGATATTGAGATTGTGAACATCATCATAAATACTATGTATTAAAATTTCAATGTCCGCCACAACCTGACAAAGACCGGTAGGTAATTCTATGGCATAAATACTCTTCACTTCTGGACACTTTCCCTCTCCACCATGAAGAAGAATTTTCCTACATTTAGAATCGGTTGAATGTGCTCTCATGTTTCTTTAATTGTTCTGGAATAAGATTGGTTCAGGTAATCTTATCATTACCAGGATCTAAATATCTCTCTCTCTCATTATTCTTCTTGACTCTCCAGTTAATAGATTATTACTTTAACCGGCTACATCGTCCTATTCTTTATGAACTATTGATTGCTATAGTAATTCATCCCATACTACAAATATACAATCTTGTAGTACTTTTTTTTGAGACTATTTTGGTATATTTCAGACTAAATTTTAGCCGTATAAATCGGATTTCAAACATCGAATGTGCTGTTTTCCTCCCAAGGAAGTAAGGTTGCCGCAATGCCGGACGATGCGACTGCTATGGCAATCTTCTTTTCTGCGCTTATTTTGTCCAGCAAAAGATTAATGAAAAATGTTTTGTCAGTATCACCTGCAGCGTCTAAAAAATACACCCTACCAGCGTTTGAATTTACCCTATTAATGAAGAGTCGATTTAATCGTGGTTCATTATGATTTATGATATTTTGAAGTTCAACTGAGTCATAATTTGTTTGTTCAATATATTCCGTGTTTAAATTTTCACCAACTCTATCAGTCGCTTGTGGAGATGGTAAACCATAATGAGGGAGAGAATTGCCGCCTATCGAAAGAAGAACGTCTTGTAATGCAAACAAAGCTCTATTTGTAAATATATCTAAATTAGCATTTATGTCTGTATCCGTGTAATGCCGTTGGAAGTCTCTTACATAATCATCCATAAAATGATCCTTAAACTTGTCCCATAACCGTAGAATTAGAGACATTACAGAAAACTAATATAATGGAGAATAGCATTCGTATTTTAAATGCGCTGCTGCTTATACTGTCATATGTTAAAGTGTCGCACCAGTGATTATCGCCTTCTAGTAAGCCAAGAGCAAGGCATGCAGCTTGAAATGTAGGAAGTAAAATCTCATTAGCCCTTTTGAGACTTTCGAAAGAAGTTGGTCCCTTGACAAACGTTAATAACAACCTTAGATGATAACATTCCAGATTATTGCGATCAATTATATAGATTCTTCCAAGTATATCATCATAAAATATGCCAGGATGACCGTCTACAAGAGTACCTCAACGTCGTCGTTGGAATGTTCCATTTTATTTATTAAATGTGTAACAACCTAGTATTTCTTCGTACAATAAGAAGCCTGCGAATTCGTCGTATTGCTCAGATTGAAAATTAATGTCGTTGTTTACGGATTTTCTACCACTCTAAGGACTTTTCTTGAATGAAAATACTTTTTCTGACCATTTTCTAAGTAGATGTCCATATGTGTTACTACAGGAAAACGATCGCGAATCGAAAATGATAACATGCGCCAGATTGCCTCTTAATGACTAATATATCTTCCATTTTGATACAAGGTCACTTTGTCGTTAGCATTTTATGCACCAAATACCGCCAAGTCTGAAACTTTATTGACATACAAACGTATTTTATGGACTTAATACTAATAAAGAGTTCAACTTTGATATATGTTCTAAGAGTGCGCTACAGTACCGATGAAAATGGAACAATCCAGCGATTGTCGATATCGATAGAATTAGTTCGTGACTGGATTGTCGTTCTTAGGCTACCATTTTCAGTTGAACAACGTCTGTAAATGAATGAACATCCTCACCTGTAACAGATGCCGTTCTTCATACACGGAAATCGAAGATGGTAAGAGCCACTTGGGCCGTGCACCATGTGGGTTTTCACAACATCAAATAGCTGTGGATCAACTTCTTGATCTGGCAATCCTGCTCGAATAACATGATTGATTTGTTCAGCTTTTACTTTCGGTTGACCATATCAAAATGTGAGCATGGGGCAAACCATGCTTCTTCCATTCTGCATTATACATAAAACAACGAACGCAACCAAAAATTTTTCCTTTCATCAGAAGGTTTAATAGCTTTTTAATTTTTGTTTAAAAACTCTTGCTACAACATCATGCCGATCAGAAGCCAACTACCCTGTCAAAAGTTCGTTTGTAATTTCATCCCATTTAGGGTTGTTGGTGAACGTTATGAAAAGATCGGGACGTCTATATTTCCTAACATAACAAAATGCATCCTGTGTGCGTTGGTGCATATATCTAGATCCTCCCGTAAACGATGAAGATAGAATAACTAATTGACCCAAGTCCGCTACATTCTCATTCTGATGGATTGCGTCTTGAAGATGAATATAGTTTTCAACTCGAAGCTTCTTTTTATTAGTTCGTATAAAAATAAATCTTTCTGTTTCCATTTTAGCATATACATCAACTAAGTATTGATTTATAATTGTACTCATTTTCTCTTATCATTAATCGGTAAAAATAGTATTGTAATGCGGATACCTTCATTTGGAAATTTGGTTAGCCTGTGTTGAGTTCGATTTGATAGACCGCAAAGTTATATCCATCTTCTCCATAAAAAAAAACATTAGAGGATACTGCAAAGCATCATACAATCTATGAGTTTCAGAGATTCTCTGCAATCAATTATCATGTCTGCGAAGTATTATGTCTCTTTTACCACAATGTTAATATACCAGTAGCACACATACTTCGTTTGTTGTCGGTTCATTATGGCGACCTGGACGCTCTGCTGAAGGTCATCGATCAGCATTTATAACTATTTTATAGTCATTTACGTTTGAATTTGGTGCGAAAGATTGAAGATCAGTTTTGAAATTATAAATGTAACTGTTACTTTCAATAAGGATACTTTGCAAGCTTTCTACTAACATAGGATTTAGATTTGGAAAACATTGTAACCTTGCGTCTCTTTGTAGTACATAATCGCTAATGAAATATATTTGTAAAAATGATTCTCTTACATTATCTACTGGTAGAAAGGAACTAATTAAATTATATACCTGCCCCTCTGTTTTAAATGTGGGCATATAATTCTTCTTCGTGAATTTCTTTCGCCGCAAAAAAAGTCATTTAAAAAGCCGAATTATAACGTCTAATATTATTTAGGAGATCTTGAGATTGATCATGTTCGCCACATAACAAAGACTTAAGCGGTTCAGGTGGCTGTTGAATAGAGTCCAAGCGCACTTTTCCTGACGGACATCTCAATTCATTTATGAAAATTTATTATATGTAAAAAAAAATTAGAAATGTTTAAAATAAATAGTAGTCAACATAAACTCAATACCAGAAATAAAAATAAACTGATCTCACATGTTAGTCGACTAAATAAAGTCACAAATTCATTTAGAGGGCTCTGTGTGCGCCTATTCAATAAGGTTCCTGTAGATATACAAGATTTACCCCCTTATAAATTTAAGAGTGTTATTAAACAATTACTCAGTAAAAAACGATACTATACAATTTCTGAATACTTAGAAGACAAATATCCATGGGCATAAGCGGCTCGACTTCTTACCGGGCTGTTTCATTCTTAATGGTTTCGTATTTGTTTTGGTTATGTATGTGCAAATTAGAAAAGAGCTACCCTTAAGTTTCTTGCTCGTTCTTCTTGAAGGAAAACTGCCTAACGAACGAGCGGTAAAGTGTAAATTCGCAAAAAATTATGACGTATTTCAAGTGTTATTTTGTAATCTATGGAATAAAGATATTTTGAATTTGAATTTGGACAACAAATGCCTTTTGACTCATTTTTCCACCTTAAAGCTTTACAGTAGTCGCAACATATATTCATAGGATCTATCTCAGCATAATTACGCAACATACGCAGCAGAATAATTTATTCGGGCATCGTAATTGAACCCACTGCACTGTTATGATTTTCTCGCCATGCAACTTTACGTCTTCGTCAACGCTCTTCTTGTTTGGTCATTATTTAGTCGTTGTCGTTGGTTTGCTTCACTTTCAATATCCCGCAGAGCACTTGTCGTTTGTCTGGCAGTATCCAAACGCTTTCTCGACCAAAATTCGTCTCTGACTGACGAATGATACTCACACTTTCATGGAGCTGAGATAAACGCTTGATTCTTTGTCCTTGTGACTCATGATATCGATCGCATTGTTCTGTAACACGGGTGTCATGCTGTTTCCGACTTTCCAATTCTCATTGATTTTGGTGATGACGACGATCATTCTCTAATCTTCGCTCTCTAGAATCAGATGATTCTAAGCTTCGCGAGACAGCGTGTCGAATACGGTCATGTTCTAAGCGCTGCTGTTTTGAAACGACTGATTTTAAGATTCGCGACATAGCGTGTTGAATACGATCGTTTTCTAGACGCTGATCTCTAGATTCCAAAGATTCTCGAGTCCTTAACAATGAATGGCGCGTTCTACCTAACTGTAATTTTCGTTCCTCTCAGAACTATTCTCATTCAACTTGGACATGGACATCCGTAATCTACAATTTGTAAGACGACTTTCCCTATCCTGTTGAGATTAATTTTCAATTTTCAATATTTGTCTTTTACGCCATTTTGGTTGATTTTGGCTCATCTCGATAGATCCATACGGTCGATTGCTTCTTTGTTTTAAAGTCGTAGCAATAAATCCATATTTCGTCTCCTGTAACTATGTCCCACATCAAATTTGACGCCTTGTCCTTAAATCTGGTAAGTATGACATTGCACCAAATGAAGCGGTCCATTTTTTGAGCCTCAATCAACTTGTGTGTGATCCACCGCCTGCACAGCTTTTTCATACCTAAATATTAGTGTAGGATTGATTGTGTTTAACTCATGCTTATACCTAAGGTTGCCTGAACCTCATGGTAGGTCACATGTCCGTCTGTTTCGACCATACGTTACACAACATCGATGTTTTTGTTGTTTACAGCTATGGACGAGCGACCATCACGAAATTCGTCACCGAGATTGACACGACCGCGCTTGAATTCTGCAAAACAGTTACAAACACTTGTCTTACATAGTGCTTCATCGCCAAAAGCAGTTCGAAGGCGAGCTGAGCTGTCAAATGACACGTGCAATGATAGAAAATCATATTACGAAAATTTTCACGACTGAAATCCATAGCAATGAAGATACGCAATTTTTAAAATGACGTCAAAAATTAAAAACCATTGACAAAATAAACAAACTATTTTATAGCCAAAAAGTTTCATTTTTAAATGTAGTAATTACTTCTTAAATATTGGTTATGTAAGTGGACAGTTCCAGAACCTCATAACGCGCCCCACGTATGTTCAGCGCAAGAGCTCTATTAATATAAGCTCTGCAGGCAGGCGGTAATCCGGCTCCGCCGTTGACGGCGCGGCGCGCGAGCGGGTCGGCTGGTGCAGTATTCTTCACAGACAATTTAATTTCCATTTCACAACGCGGCCGCCCGCGCCCGCGCCGTCAGCGGCTTAGCTGCGGGCCGGGCGGGCGGTGCGGCGCGAGCGCTGCACTCTACCGGAATGGATGCATGAACAGAATAATGCAGTTTCTGTGATATGTTTTTAAAATGGGGAACTTTTCGTCTTTGATTTACTCAGTGATATAACACAGAGAATAAAACCTCGTCGTTCAAAAAATAACATTAAAACATCAACGATTAATCATATCTTCACTTTTGTTTCCATTCAAATGCATATTCGTCTGTTTATATTGATATTTGTGATGTACCGAATTTCCAAAATCTATCTACCTGTTCAATTCAGAAACATATTTAATTCATAGTTTATTATACATATCTCTTGAAAATACGTCATTATGATACGAAATTATTATTCTTTCAGAAGTCAGTTGAGGTCAGGATAGATGATTTCAATTTAAATTTTTTACGACAAATGTATTGCACAATTAGATAACCCTATGAGAAGTCAAGTTGGTTATTTCCTTGAAAATTTGTTCTGATTATTATTGTAGAAAATATATATAGCTACTGGCGTCGTTTTAACTAGGATGCAAGGATAAATGGTAGATATCTATCAAATAATAAAGAGACAATTTGTTGTCGACCATTGCATTGATGTCATGTCAATCTTTTCATGTAAACTCGTCACTTCGGGATGTTTTAAATAGCTTATATTATAGAAAATTTTATAATATTCTATTTCATTAAACAAATATTTAATGTTCTACGATGGACCCCCGCCATTTATCGCTCCGTAGACTCGTTTTCCTTTCTATCAGATATCCTATCCCTACTCGAGAGGCCAACGACTCACTGGTGACTCATCTGGGTGTGAAATCGGTGGCGACAACGATAGGTCGTTGTCGCCTCCGATGGTGAGCCTGCTCATTTGCCTCTTGAGAATGCTGAAAAAATATAATTGACTGACTTGTAAACGTAAATTATTATTTTTGTTTGTAGTACCGAGTCCATATCGATCACAATATTTCCTAAACGCTTTTATTTTTTTACATGTATGAAATTTTCCTATGTAAACTGTTAAGCCAAAGTTATGATTACAATCTCTTTAAGCTCCCTCCCTAAGATACTCATGGTCTTGGTCCAATCACATTAATGGCCCACTTCTGTGAACCATGTAGGCCATTCATTAATTAATATGGGCTGTACAGTACGTGATACTTGCGAGAACATTGATTTATTCAAACATAATTATCGTAGAATGCGAATAAACATTTTTTCCTATTGAACAATCAATAAAACCCGACGAATCTAACGAAAAATAGTACGGATTTTACGTCGAACCTTTCACATGGAATCCTCGTATATAAAATATATATCGACCGTTCCTCGAGCTCAGTAGATATTAAGAAGAACCGATGTCGCTGGCATTTGGAATGGCTGGTAATGTTAATGCCAAAAGAATACAATAATAACGTATTTAAAGTGTAACTCTGTCATCTACGAAACAAAGATATTTTCAATTTGATTTGATTTGCTAACGAATAAGAGAATACGCTCGAAAGGCCTGTAAATTAAGTATATTTGTAAATTAAATATCACATTTTGTCGTACAATGTAATCATACATTTGCGTCTTTAATGAAGACAGAACCGGTGGTACAGTTACCTTTAGCTAGCTAAGTTTTACATGATTGCAGGCAGGTAAATCACGGCTGCGGTTTGTTCCAGTTTCCCTGTTTAATTGGGGCACGCTCATGAGACAGATTTAACTCCTTCGTCAATAATTTACTTCATTGTCTTTGGAAATGTACTGTTCGTGCATATTTATTAGGAAGACTGAATTAATCAACTTTGTACTTTATAATTTTCCAACATTGATAAAGTTATTTATATGTATTGCAAAATAACATAATTTATTTAGGGTTACGTTAAAGAAAAAATTTAACCTTTATAAGCTTAATCGTATTTTTCTTTGGCATACCGAATTATTTAAAATCTGTTTCCTTCTCTTTTCACGTCAAATTAAGTAACGTTGTAACCAGATTTCATTATAGAATTTCTGCAAAACTTGAGACCACTGTTACTGTTCACTCTTCTTCATCGTTTACAACAAAAGTTTACCGGCCGAACCCCTTTAATGAGGTGTCTCTTTCGAATTAACCTCGTAGTTGTATGAGAAACAACTCAACTCCATTGTTGAACATAAGCGGCCCTTTCTAGATTTCTACGAAAAAACGGTTCTACGGGCCTAACATGACGTTCTAGACAAGTCTCTCTATAGGGCTATCCTCGTCGCGCATTGGCGCGACGAGGACGATATTGATAATGAGCGAAAGTGATAGTGTTATAGAGAGACTCTTGTCTAGGGCGTCATGCTAGGTCCGCTGGGCTGCCTATGACCAAAGGTAGTCCGCTACGACATGGAGTGCGTTTATCATCAAATCGAATGGTACGATCGTTATGGCATACACCCAGTGCTGATACTATAAACTGTTCTGGATTTAATCTCATATAGTTATCCATGTTTTTTATCCAAATCCATCATATGTTGAGTGACTCTATCGAGTCACACTTTCAAAATCGAAAAGGCAACTACATCAAAAATCATTTAACGTCGTAAAGTATTTGCACACGTCGAAATGTGTGTAAGTACTTACTTTAGAAATGGTAATCAATTTTTGATTGCAGCTAGAAGAAAGAAGAGTGGAAGACCAGTCTAGTCCATTATACAAAACACAAAAGGCAATTAACCATACAGTATACTTTTACTAAGGATCCACCCAAAAAGGTGAAAAATGTTATGATCAGTTATTGAAATAATAGACCCTTAATATCATCAAGTATTAATTATTTACTAAGCCGAAGATTATATGACACTATTGCTCTCATATTTCATACTAAGTTTTGCCCGCAGTTCCGCCCGCGAAGACATAAATCGTAATATTGAATTATCTTTCTTTCACTCACGATCCGGACCCCGATCCTGTTTTCAATTCCAATTTCAATTTCACTGTCTCCTGCCATCCCACTCTCACTCTAAATTCCGATAATTCATTACGCTAATTATGCGTCCCTTGGTTTTTTACCCGCGTTGAATACTATTATACACTTGCATTCGTAATTGCTTTGTTCACTCGCATAGGTGCAATAAATACTGTAATGTTTGTCTAAGTATGTACTCATAGTATACATATTTGTCCATCCATTACATTACAGTAATGTTCTAAATGTGAAATTACGATGGATGACACTATGAAAGCACTAAAACATATGAAAGTTGGAAAAGCGGTCGGATATGATAGAGTTTCGTCAGAGATGCTGGGGGGGTATAATGGCAAACTTGTTGTGCCAGCTCTTTAATAAATGCTGGAAAAGCCTACACCTATTGCCCGGTGCACCCCTCTACGAAGGCAAAGGCTCACGGCAGGTTTGCACAAATTATCGCTCCTCAGCGTCGTTGGAAAACCGTATACGAAAATCATTATTGAAAAAGTTGTGAAGGAGACTGAAAATGAGATCTGGGATGTACAAGGGAATGGGGTATACGGACTAAGTTTTTTTTTCTGCGAAACATTACGGAAAAGTTATTAGTCAATAGCGAAAAGGTTTCCTATAGTTTTATAAATCTGGAAAAAGCTTATGATAGAGTAAAAAGAAATTGTCTATGGAGAACCCTATCCACGCATGGTGTGAGTAGCGAATCGGTACACGAACTGCAATCCGTATACAGGGGGCTCTGGACTTGCGTCAGAATAAACGTGGCATACACTGACTGATCTGACATCCTCAGGGGTGTCAGACATAGATGTGTAGCTTCACCGTGACTATTCAATCTATTCATGAATAGCTGTCTGTATAGTTTGAAAGACTATGAATGTGGACTAAGGATGAAGGAGCTTTCTGATGAATGCCTTCTGTATATCGACGACCAAGTAATCCTGGCACTACAGGCAAGCGAGCTGCAGGAGATTCTGTTAAAAAAGGGGTTTAGAAGTAAATGTCAGCAAAACTATTGTTTTTGCACTTGAATAGTCTGTTTACAAATGATGGTAAACATGATAGAGGTATTGAAAGGAAAGTGAATGAGGGAAATAAAGTGAATGGGGTCTTGCTTGCTATTATGAATAGTAAATGTGTCTTACAGCAGCGTTTTTGCTATTCATAATGGGGTCCTGATCCCTAAGCTTATGTATGGTCGTGAATAATATGGTAGTTACAGAATAGTTATAAGCACTTTAGTCACCTCTAACTATAAAAACAAGTAGGTATATCAACTATTACTATTAAACTAGTATAAACAAAAATACATACAAAAGAGCTATCAAAAGAGCTAGCTAGCGGCGTACATTCCTGCAACTTTCGAAGCGATTATTTACGAAATTATTCACGTAATCAGAAAAAATGCTTAATGTTTTTAAAAGAACTGTCGAAATATATGCAACTCGTTGACTTTTGGTAAAAAAAAATTTTATCAGCTCCAGTTACGTGTATGGTGTGCTCCCACTTAAAATATTTATTTTGTTTTTCAACCATCAAACTAAATAGCGACCTATACAAGACTCCTACATTATAAATTTCATGAATATACGTCTTGTAGTTTTTGAATAAAGTACCTGTGACGTACGGACGGACGGACGGACATGACGAACCTATGAAGATTCCGTTTTGGCCATTTTGGCTTGAAACCCTAAAAAATATAATATAGCTTACATTATACAAAGACAGACTAATTTTTAGAATCAGTTCAATAGTTTCAGAGGTTATTTCCCTACGATAAAACAAACAAATTTTATCTCTTAATAATATTAATACACTAATATCAATAATACTGCATTTTATTTTAATTTATGATATTGAGATCATAAATTTAATATACCAATACATTATAATGAATCCCTATGCTTTAAAATAATTAAAACTGTAACCGATACTTCAGTACAGTTTATGCAAACAACTATATAGAAAATTTGGCATTAAATTAGGACATCAATTGATACATCACTTGTTCGTCGTACAAGAACATATAAGATGTTTCATGAAATACAATTTTCTTAATTTTATGTCGCATATTAAAAAAGGCATTTTCAAAAACGTTTCTGAGTTCTTAACATCTTTCCTATTAAAAATGAAAACGAACGTATTAGACCATTCTTAACGATTAACTCCTTTATCGACTTAGAATTGCAGTGGTCGGCCACGAATGAATGAAATAAACGAGGAGTTTTCTTATCAGACATCTAACTTGGTGTAATTTCGCTATCGCTACTGCCTTAATCG
>BGZK01001694.1:0-116962 GCA_005406025.1 Eumeta japonica | reverse complement strand
ATTAACTAACACCAGAACGCCAACTAATTCAACCAACTGTACAACTAATGTTACCATTTACAAATTATACAGCTAAGTACAAAAATAATAGGAATATTATCATGAAATAAAATAAAAATATAAATAAAATAATGTACAACATTTTGTCTAAATACCAACAATACAAAGTAAAAACAAATATTTGTGTTTATTACAATAAAGTTCTATCGAAGAAGTATATATTTCTGTTAAAGTAAGAATTAAATTAACTATATGTATTAATTTGTCGCTTTTGGTATCAAATAAGGTGACAAAAATAACAAATTCTGACCACATTGAATAATTCATTAAACGAATGCCATTCTTCAGCTTATTTACGATTTTTGAGTCATTTGCATTTTAAATTAAAGAATTATAAAAATACTTTGAAAATGCTAATAAGTCACACAGTCTAGCCAAGATTTAATAAAATTAAGTAGAAATCTGTGCTGAACTATATTCAATTTATACTACTTGACGAAACAAACAAAATGGACAATGTTATATATATAAATTAATTTAGAAAATATTTTATTTAGCCTGATTTGTATCTTTTTTTGTTTCTTGTGGTGGGAGGAGGTAAAAATGTCTATCCTGCACACCCTCGCGCCCGTACGCGTGGGTAGTGGACTGAAACCCACTAAAAATTCCTCCTGAAAGTGAAATAATTGGGTCAGCTATGCTATTTAGTCGGTTGAGACGAGTCGGATGACAAGTCAGACGACTTTGATAGCTTCACCGAGTGTGGCCGGACGGCACATGCGAGTGCCGACGGCGCCGAGTCGTCTCGGCATAGGATGTCGCAGGAAACCGTCACGGGTCGGTTCCCTTCCCTCCTGCCCGGCCAGAGGCGGTTAGCGGCGGCCGGTTGGAGTAAGGGAGCTTAGGTCGATCACCTGACTAATGGATAGACCTACTCTAAGTCAATCATGCGTGTCGTTAACGTCACTTAGGCTTTCAACTGCCGCTGTAAGAGCGTCAGGTGGATCGGTAAGTACGTTCCGTAGCCTACGGATAAGGTGGGTGGGAGGCGGTGGTTGATAGTCAACCGCCGCGCGAAGAAGCGCATTGGGATGTGATCCCGCGATGTCGAAGAATCGCTTCGATGCGTCCTTCATATATTTGGAAATAGTGGGGAGTTCTAAATCCCTATGGAGAATTAAATTACGAATACACCAATGTGCATCCGTTGCGGCTCTACAGAATTTATTCTGTATTACCTGTAATCTATGTAGTACTTTCGGAGCGGCGTGAGCGAAGACGGGAGACCGTCCTAATGTCATTTTGTATATGGTACATTTATTACGTCTAGATAGCTTACTTTTTTACCGAGCATGGCCCCGAGCCTTGCTTTGTAGAAAGTGCAGTATTTCTAACACGCTCGATATGATCTCGAAGTGTAGATTTTTATCGAGCGTGACTCCTAAGTATTAGTACCGTTGCCACGGAATGTTCGCATCCAACATTTTAAGATTGGGAGTGTTTTGTTGACAATGAGTCGACTCAATCTTACCATAATTTGAATTGTATGGCTGCTGATTTGTCGGGCTTACTTATCCTCCATTCCGGAACCATTGACCTAGCTCGTCAATGGCCCTCTGGAGGGTGAGGAGGTGAATCGGGTGTTCCTATTCTACTTCCGTAAAGAGCGCGGTATCGTCCGCGAATAACGCGAGTTGGACGCCAGACGACGACGGTCGCGGTATATCGTTTGTGTACGCAGAGTACAGCACGGAGAGAGGGTGGAGCCTTGACGAACTCCTGCCTGATAAGACGTCTAGTCGAGGGAGTGCGCTCATGCCTAAATGTGAAATGTCTGTTTGCTAAATAATTTTGAATAGTGATTATGAGGCGATCTGGTACTTGGTGGAATATAACTTATAAATCAGACCTTGCGCCATAACCTATCGAAGGCCTTGGCTATATCAAAGAAGACAGCTACGGTGCTACTGTTCGGTTTCTGAGCCCGAGACATACTCTGCTAAGGGAGGACTTGCTGTAACAAGAATGGGCTGGGCGAAAGTCGAACTGTTCATCTATGATAAGGCCTTTCCCAGGGAGGTGATCGCTAACGCAAATTTTGAGAATTTTCTCAGGTTGCCCAGACCGCCCAGGAGACTGATCGGTCTGTAGCTGGCAAGGAGGTCGCGTGGTTGGCCGTATGCTGCTGGAGACACCACGCAGGAGGGTTTCTATCCTAACTCACGAGTACGCGGGCACTCTCTGGTCCAATGTGGGACCAAACATTTCACGCAGTGCGGGTACGCATGATGGTTGGCGGCCGCGCGGGCTGCAACAGCTGGCAGCGGTGGCACTGCCTTTGGACTCCTTGCGTGGGCCTCTACCTGCATACCCGAGAGGCCACACCTGTTCAGATTATTAAAAAATATTTTGGTTTCCTCGGTCCTGGGAAGGGACGGCGAGAACTACCATAATGGTGAGCCGTCTCAGCGGCAGAGTCTGTGCACCGAGTGCACAGGGTTCCGGCCGCAGAGGTCGGTTTGGATTTCGTCTACCGGGAAGTCGGTAGGAAATGCCGCGGATAACGGCCTTTAGTTTACGCCTCCTGAGGGGCGTAATACGTGAAATTGGACTTTGAAGTCCACGATATTTGTTGAGACTGCGGAAAGTCTCAACGTCTGGGCAGTGAATTTTAATGCCGTCGTCGGCGGTGCGGACGGTTTACTGAGCTATCCGCAGACGGTTGCAGTCTGCGGATATTTGAGAAGCAGCGCCTTGCGCAAGAAATGGGTGGAGGTAGTGATTTGTATCATTCCCATGAAAAGGCACATGCTCGTAGTGTTATTAGATTTATAGAAGGTCAACTCATTTAAAGCTTCATTTAACATTTTAGCTTTTAGTTATGTATACTCTAACAATATCGATTTTGAATGAACAGAGTGAACATTCGCAACCCCACAAAAACCACAAGCGCGTTGTTGGCGTCCAGGGAAGGAATACGATATCTAATGGAATCGGGGTAGTGGCGGGGGAGAGGAAACAGTAGGCAACAGGAAATTTTAAAATTTAAAGAAAATATACTTTAAGAAAATATAAACAAAGAGCAATATTTTTCGAACAAAAATACTTATATAATGTACTTTGTTGAAATTTAGATCAAAAACCATCTTCTTTCGGTTGTTAAAAAATGAATGTTAATTATATTTCACTATTCGAAAACTTAATCAAAAATAAAGAATGTATACTTACCACAGATTAGTTTGTTATAGTTCTCTTATATAGGATGTTATATATGGTGATACGGATTTAATATACTTAAATGTCGCCAGAGTTGACAAATAAATGTTTTTGTTATCGCCAAATAATTATGTATATTTTGTACTCTAACGATTATGGTCCAAAATAGCGAGTATATTCTAAGCTTAGACCAGTGAATCGTTTTGTTCATAGAGTTTATCAATCACGCAACTTGCGGCAATAACCTGTGGATTATTGGTATAATATAAAATAACCCAAAATTCAATTATGTAATAAAGAAATCAGTCATTTCACAACAAAAGCCCTTACACGAGTCATTATTGATATTAGTCATTTAGAAATGGTTCGACATATGATTTTAATAAAACATGGCAAAATTGGATGTGAAATTTTTATTTCTAGGGACAATTTCAAAATGTTAGAAAATAACTTCTTATTGCTACACAATTAAAAAACATATAATTTCAGTAGCAAAGAGCAAAATGTTCAATTGCTTAAGTCGACTAATACTGAACCAAAAATCCCTAAACCTCATTCAAAGAACGCGTGAAGCCCTCGTAAACCCTATAGAATTTCTATAAGGAACCCTTTATACTTGTAATATCTGTCCATCCGTCCGTCTATATATCATATGCATTTTACTCAAAAACTACAAGACGTATATTAAAGGAATTTAAAGTATAGATGTCTTGTAAGCTTCTAAACTAGTGTGATAGTTAAAGAACAAAATAAATATTGGAACGAAGTTCCATTACGGCGGGTTTTATAGGGCTGCGCGACCGAACTGAAAATGTGATAGTAAACCGTAAGATAAAGTCCGTGGAATAAAACCGTTAAATGAGACGTGCGCAGGCGTGATAGTCGTATACACAAGCGAGTAGTGTATAATACCTTTCTTTCTCCTTCTTTCGTTCCTCATCCCTTCTCTCTCTATTACCACTCCAACTTCGCTAATGCATAGTATATAACTCCAAGGAATTCATGGACAAGCACGTATTAATATTCACATTATAGATACATTTACTCGTGAGACACGTTTATTTATAAATATAAAATATTTTACATTGGTTAATATTGTGTGTACATACTAAAATCTTTTGTAAGGTTTTCTAGGTTATCTTTCTTGCTTTTGTTTTGAGGGTCATACGGAAAAAAATTGAGAAAGAAACTACGAACTACTGTATTATATATATATACATATATATATATATATGTGTGTGTGTGTGTGTGTGTGTGTGTGTGTGTGTGTGTGTGAATATTACTTTTATAAGTTAATTCTTGTCTTTAAATATATACACATGTTATTAGTATTTATAATTCTATTTATATTTAATCATTTTTGCAAATTGTGTCGATTCTATGATAGCCGAATGAACTTCCTTGTTCCTACCTACAGGTCCCACGACACCATTAATATCTTTTTTTGTAGGAAGGCACTCCATACACTTAAGACAATATGAAATTTGTTTTAGGAAATATCACCCAACGTGTGACACATATATTTCTGACAGTTTTTTAAAAACACTTTATGGTTTCTAATAATTTTTCTGATTACGTTAATATTTCGGAATAACGTTTCTGCTTAATAAAACTTTCAACAAAAATTATTTTCATTATACTCGAATATAACGTTTTAGTTTGAAAAAACTGCGCTTCTCAACAAAAGATTTTGAGTGCCAATGAAGATACATTTTTGCTGTATTTTTGTGTAGTATTTTACATTGTAGACTGTAATTGTTTTATTCATTTTAATGTACATTAATTATTTATTAAAATTTAATAATGAAATTATGAATTTAGATAAATACATGTAACAAACAAAACAAATTAGTACATCGTAATAGCAAACAAGGTAAATATATAAATATAAATTTTGTATGAAAGATAAAAGCACAGGTCGTTTTGAATAATGTTCAAGAACGTAAATAGTATCTCTTAGGACCTCAAGCTATTTAATGAGGTTGTTATTAAAACAAGTAATAATATATGCTTATGAACCGAACCGTAAAATTAAGGAAATATAAAATCGTATCATCAATTGTTAACATCAGCTCTTTGTGAGCTAATCTTTAGTTATTTTATTTTGGTTATTAGCTGTTAAACCGTTAACTCAATTAATAGGCTTTATAGTATCAATAAAAAAGCCCCCTTGAAAGTCCGCTTATTGTGACGAATAACTACGGTACTGCATCGTTACCAGACATACGCATTTCATTTTTTTATTTAGTATCGTTATAAAACAAATCATGCAAGTGTAAAAATATATTCATTGAAACGTAGGTTTAATTTCCTTCTTTCATAAATACGTCAACAGTTATTCACTATGGACGTTTGTAATTGTAAAATATCACGATCATGTATCGATACTACTTAGTTAGTTAATCAATTGATGATCATTTGAAATTAAAATCAAATTTTTATGTTTGTGGATTTATGAATAGATTTTGAGTAAGGACTAAAGGTAATTGGATGGTAAGCACTGAGTAAAATTGTGTTCTTGCTTAGCTCCAGAAGCTAAGTCGTTTATTATTGTTCTAAAGGATAGAGATCATAGAGAAAACCACAAACTATACTATATATATAGAGACAATATTAAGATCGAAGGAAGGTATATGCAAGGATGTTAAAACCTTTAGACTTAATTGTTGTGGATCAGGGGTGCAACTCTCATACAAATTATAATCCAAAAAACATAGCAATGATATTGCCATCTATAGTTCAGAAGTATGAAACAAACACGAATTTTACGAATTTTTCACAATAGGTGGCAGTGCGGTAAAAGACAAAAATAAATTTAATCATTGACTATTTTAATTTTATATTTAAATTATTTAGAATGGTCTTAAATAATTAAGATTAATTATGTACTTAACAAATAAAAATATAAATGAAACTGAATCAATAAATCTTGTTTGGTTTATATTGTCTACGTTCACAGATAATCTATAACCTATGGCCATTCAATGGCGTCGCAGCGTCAATTTTGTTTGTTTGCGTTTGTGTTGGTTGCTACGTAATATATTTGTGGATTTTCTTAACGACTTGGCTTGAAATTGTTTTGTAATATCTGAAAATAACGTTTGACCTTGTTTTAATACACCGGATTCTGTTTGCCCAAGTGATTTGGCTTTTGATGTTTTGGATTTCATAAATTACAACGTTGCTTTTGCGATTTAAAATGCCGAAGAAACAATTTTGAAATGTTATTTTGGGTGTGATACTGAGGGTAAATATTAAGACTTTTTTGTACATCTTATGATAAAATACCATTTTAATCTCTTTTTCACTTAACACTTCCATTATTTCAGGTCCTTTCCATCGGTTTCCATACCCGGAGTATCCAAATTTAGACAGGTTTAATTTATGGAAGGCAGTTCTAGCACCAGCGGTACAGGATAAAGGCGATTTATATATATATAATAATGTCCGATTCTGTGATAGTCATTTTGAAGAACGCTATCGTTTACCCAGTAAACGACTTACTAGAACAGGAATTCCGACTTTGAATATTCGTAAGTATTTATAATCATATGTGAACTAAAATATTAACTATACTCAAATTAGTATGATTATTCTATTGAAGCAAGTAGAACTTTATCATTTGGATTCAGGAATTTTAAAGGTCCAGGATTGAAAATGATTGGGTCTGAAATTTCCTGTAGTTCCCCGTTTTGTAATGTAAATGTATGTTCAGTACATAATTGCATGATATAAATCAACACCAATGTGACTGTCAACTTTAGGGCTGCGGATCATGATGGATAATGTCTTTCAATTTCAAACAATAATCTTACATTTGTCCATAGATCTCCTTAGTTACCAATAGATTTATGATATAATAGAAAATTCTTAATGCAGGCAGTTGTCATATCCAACTTTGTTCGTTCAGATAATTACAATTTTTTTTTTCTGGAATATGTAATAATACTTAATAAATGCTGTAAGTAAATGAAGCGAGGTATGACTAATTTATATGGAACATTGTTTATTATAAATGGCGATAACACATCTAAAATTTTTTTCATCAATAGAAGTCTACAATATTGCAGAATAAAACAAGCTATTAATATTTTCATCCCCAGCTTCGTTTGCATATTTGTGTTAGTATACTCAAAAAAATTTATATCTCTAAAAATTCTTCCCTTGTAGAAAGCTACTCTATTTCCGAGTAATATTGTTTATATTTAATTTTGATATATCCAAATCTGAACTGTGTTCGATACCATAATTCAAAACGGAACAAGGAACAGAATTGTACATTGTGATTTTAAAGTTAAAGTTGAATGTGGAGTAGGATTATAATCAGAGTTGAGAGCGGGGCTAGAATCAACAATATTATCGATTAAGAGATATAATCTATATCCATGAAAATGCAGTTGTAAGTGTTAAGCTTGTAGTATGTCTAAAACCCTTTTTAACCAACTATGAAGGTTTCTGATTTTAGCATCTTATATATGTTTACCTGTTTCTAACTACTTATTACATTCATTAAATAAGATAAGAATAAATAGATAATACTTAAGTAAAAGTTTGACGCTTCACAAATTAAAATCTCTTATTTTTTCACAGTTGAGTGATCATTACCTCGTAAATGAACATAGCTTGTTTATACTTTTTTAGTTGTTTATTTTGTAGTTGGTTTATGGTTTTTAACTTTTAGATTGTGACACACTTAAATAAGTTTAATGTCATTACAATTTTTTTGTTTTCAGCTTCCACTTCTCAAAACATATTTCCAGTGATGGAATATCAGGCTCCAAACACTGTGGAATTTACCTTTACACAACCTCAACACACAGAAGATAATGCATCCAAGTGCTCAGGCAAGTTAAAATCATAAGTAATTTTAATGTATATATATCCAATAAAATGATTTTAGTCATTAAATTTCAGTCTTATCTTGGGATTAGCAGTTGAATGAGTGTCACACATTATATTTTCAAGTAATATATATAAATTTTTCAGATGCCTATTATACACCTAAAAGTTAATGAATGTTTTTATATAAACAAATCAACTAATATTTTTCTTGTTATTAAAATTATTTAATAATTATTGTCTCTGCCTTTTCAGGACCCGAATAAAGTCCATTACCACGAGAAGCATTAAATATTGTAAAGAATATGTAAACTTAAAATTACGCCTTTAAAATTACGTACAAAATGTAAAAATCAGACAAAAAGATACGTGTAGCTGAAAAACTATCAAAACAAAAATCATTTTAAAAATAATAGAGAAGCTACCTGAGCCAGCGAAAATATTTACGGGCATGCAATTTAAATCTTTGAATAAAATGCCTAGAGGCAGACGGTATACTCTTGAAGAAAAATTTTAGCTCTGACTGTTTACAAACAAAGTCAAAAGGCTTACAACCTTTGAGAAGATTGTTCTCTTTACCATCGAAAAGAGTTTTACAAAATGCTTGAGCATAATCGTTTTAAAACCCGGAATAAATGACATCATAATTAAAAATTTAAAGAAAAGAGTCAAAAAATGTCTGAAGAACAAAACTCTGCACGTTAATATTTGATGAAGTAGCCTTAACATCGGGCTATTTTATAATAAAAAATGATAAAATAATAGGTTTTGAAGATTTTGGGAAAAAACCAATAATATTGCAGATCATGCTTTAGTGTTCATGATAAAGGGTATTAAAAGTAAATATAAGCAACCAGTCTGTTTTACTTATTGTCAAAGCACAACTAAAAGTATTATTTTAAAAGATTTAATTAAAACAGTTGTGAAACAATTACATAACACAGGATTGCGAATAGTTGCAACTGTTTGTGATCAAACTAAAACAAATATTAGTGCCATTAATAGTCTTATAGCAGAAACTAAACAAAAGTACTTAAAGTCGGAACAAGAATATAAAAGCTTAGCCTTTGAAATTGATAATACAAAAATATTTCCTATTTATGATGCACCTCATCTCCTGAAAGGAATGAGAAATAATTTATTAACAAAAGATTTGAGATTTGTTCATAATGGTGAAGTAAAATATGCAAAATGGGAGCACCTCCAAATGTTATTAGAAGTAGATGTTGGTGAACATGAGATACGTTTAGTTAACAAGCTAACAGAGCAACATGTAAACAAAGATAAAATACCTAAAATGAAAGTCAGTGTTGCAGCTCAGGTTTTTAGCCAAAGGGTGTCGGCTGCAATGAGGTTTTTGGCAAGTAAGTTTAAAACTTATAAAACTCTTATGTATTTGCATGGTGACTATAGATAATTTGGAAATGTTATAGGAGAGCTAAAAGTCTAACTTAATTTTGCATCTATAATGTTTTTTAATTAACAGAAGCATTAGTTACATAAATTTGAACCTAGTTTCGATATAGACTATTAATTTGTGCCTCCAATAATGCTTTTACAATATTTCATAATAAATAGTATGTATAAACTAAAATTTATTACAGTTATTTTTGATTGTCTGTGTTAAATTATTAATTTAAATTTATTTTAAGTATAAAAAATAGAAAACTGATTGTTAATCATCAATCAATTTAGTCTATTATAGTTAAATTTGTAAAAGACAGACTTGTTTGATTTCTGACTTGTGTAACAACCCAAGTAGTTTGGATTCATATATACAGAAAAAAGCAATATTAACCTAATCTGTGGATCGGTATCTTTTCAGTAGTTCTCAACTCATTTTCATTAATTTTGTGGGTTGGATCCTTACTAAACTATTTCTTATTGCTAAAATGTATTCAATAGGTTGTGACTTGCCAATCATTATTAGTGGCATGGCATATTCACGGATCTAGATACTATAAAAGATATATGGGGTATTTTGAGTACCCTGGGACTGAGGAATCTAGTTTCTTCTCTTTGATGTCACTTTTAGGCTAACCTGTATCAATTCTGTTATTAAATATGTTTTATATTTAATAACAGAAATCATGAATGACACAGTCCACAACATTTTGAAAAAATATAAAACTATTTTACATAAATATGGTAAAAGATTTGCATATCATCACAAAAAGTATTTTCCAAACATTATTTGTACTTTTTGATTGTGCTATGTCATTGTTATCAAATTTCTGTAATCACTTAATAATATTTATAAAATGTGTTTTCAAAATATGTTTTAGATTTGTACTTGCTATATTGTGATAAGCATTTTTATAAAATTATTTACCTGAATGAAGTTAATATTTATTTTATTTTGTTTTAGATCACAACATACTTCCCAAGGAGTGTCTGACGGCGGAGTTTCTTTGATAATGGATAAATTATTTGATTCATTTAATGGCCATTCATACCAAAACTCTGCAAAATTTTCAAAGGGTGTCTTAAACAAAGTTCTCCACATTTTAAATTTTGGAATGAAATATTACCAATTTTAGAGTCAATGCGATTTAAAACTTTAGTAAAAATAAGAAAGGCACTACTGAAATTCAATATAAACAAGTACCATCTTTAAAAATTGATCCATAATATAAACATTTTAAGGAAATGTTTATATTTTAAAAGAAAAGTTTGCAATTACCAGTTTATTAACAAGAAATTTTAATCAAGACCCCTTGAAAATTTTTGGTAACATTAGAGTAATGGTATTAGAAATAACTCTCCGACGTGTTTGCAATTCATTAATGCATTTAAGACACTTTTAATTAATAATTACACATCAACCCATGCTGTAGGCGCTAACTGTGAACGTGACAATAATAAACCGTTACAATCATTAAAATATATGCTTACTAATAAAAATTATAATGTAGATATGGAAAATAACGAAAACTTTGAAATAAATTCATTTGAAAATTTATTGGCAGATTTTGAAAAAATAATGATTCAGAAATACATAATGAAGCAAAACTTATGTAGCTGGGTATATAATTAAAAACCAAAATTAAAATATGTAAAATTGCCATAAATGCAAAATGGAGTTAAGTAATACAACTCCTCCACAACCCCAGTCTTTTATTTATGAAAGAGACTTCACAAAAATCTCTACATTACCCATCAACTAATTTGTGTAATTTTCTAAATGACATTTATGTAATTATTCAAACGTGTTTACGAGAAAATCCTCAGCAAAAATTTGAGACAAAAATCATATTTATGGCAAACATTTTTGTAATAAATCGTTTCTGACATGTAACGTTCATAAAGACGAAGTCTATAAATATATGCTAAATTTAATAATAGATGTTGTCATTAACAGTTGGTGCACAAACATCAATCGAATATTACAAGGAAAATTATTAAAATTTGATAATAATGACTTAATAAAAGTGCAAGCGGCAAATTATTACATGTTACGTAAGAAAAATAAAAAAAAGTCCTGATTATAATTTCTTTTATTTACAAGGATGACATGTTACTTAAAATCTTAGATGGATAAAATCGTATCCATCTAGATTTTAAGTATTATGTCATCTTAATATCCCAAATTCAAAATCGAAAACAAGAAGTGGCATCTAGCGGCCATTATTAACAATATAACAGCGCCATCTAGTGGCACGTATGTGAGCTAAAAACAGTGCCATCTATGATACGGGGATTGCGTATTTGAAAATGAAAACAAGAGTGGCGTATCTATAACTACCATATAGTGTATTATCTATGTTGTGGATTGTATTCAGAGCTCGGGATGCTAAGAGATTGTTTTATTCATATTTTTCAGCAACAAAAATACATTTAGCTTCAGTAAGGAGATCAAAGTAAAAGTGAGAACTACTTATTATTTTCTATGAGAATGGAAGCCAATGAAAGCCATAATAAATAAGGCAGATAAACTGATAACAAATAAGTCTTTCTGTACACTGATTATTTGATGGTAATTTCGGATTTTGTGTAAGTGTACTAAATAGTGTTTTGAATAGCTTTTTTTGACTCGTAGCCCAGATAATTTTTCTATATGATTAACGAGAGTCATGGAACTTCAGGGTGATAATTGGGATTTTCCCTGCTCAGATGATGAAATTAGTAAAGCTGGCGTTTTCGACGGTTCGTATTGGACGCCTGATCCATTAGAATTGGAGGAACTCTACAACAGTATTGATAAAAATGGTACGTTGCCGCTAGAATGGAAATGCCCTGGGCGTAGAGCTCCGTCTCCTGTCGCTGTAAATAAAGAATCTCAACCTGAGTTACCTGTTTCACCAACCAGGGAAGAGAGGTCGGATTTCGATTTTATGGAAGAAGTAAACTCTTTACGTTTAAGAGTGCGACGAGACGGGGAAGACGCTTTACGCGGATCTGCCAAGAAGAAGACTACATCATTTGATGGAATACTCTCTAACATAATAAGGCATAAAAAAATAGAGCAAATGGAGAAGCAAGCCAACATTACATCACCCATTTTACCTTCCACTAGTGCGAGTTAATATTTGTGATAACTTTAGCTAATGTCAATTTTATGAGTACTTACAGTAATACTTCTCTAATTTCAGTTTTACTTTTAGATAAAATATTCAATATGTAGTAATTGAAGAAAAATAAAAGACTGCATATCTAAAAATTCTTTTTCTATTCCTTTAATAGTTGTTATATTCATGTTTAAATGTTAGTAAACATATTATTGGTCTGATTTGTTATAAGAGTAGCTCATTCTGTTTCATAAAGAAAAATTTCAAATTTACTATGGAACACAGGACTTTCACTTTTACATGGTAATCAGATAAAAAATCAAGAAAAACATTATTAAAGCTTTCTTTTAAAACTGACAATCTAATGGTATATTTTTTATGATATTATTTTAATTTCAAATGAAAGTTTGAAGTACATCACTGTAAAAGTAATAGTCGACATACTTGTTTCTCTAGTTATAGGCAACTAAAATACTTATTCGTAGGAAACATGAAAATAAGTGTAACAACGTAATTTTTGATCTGTAGTGCATTTTTTTGTAGTAATGGCTTTGGAACCCTACACGAAGCGTGGTCCAACATGCTTTTAACCAGTTTTTTCTCTTTCCCCTAATTGTATCGGTTGTGTTTGGTTTTTATTATTCTCTGGTTCTGGTAGATTCTACTAAAAGTATTTCAATCCTCAACAAAATCTTACAAATTTTTTTCCAACTGTCCAATTAAAATATTAGAGTAATATATATTTTTATGCAGTACATTCTACAGCCCATATAACTTGATTTAATCTTTGTTTTCTTAAAAGGAAAATATGGAAAAATGAAAACCGATGCTCACATTGTAATCATATATCTCAATTCGATACATGTCATTTTGAATTTTATGGTTTAATGCAACCAGTTCAGAAAAATGCATGTCAATGAAAAGATATGATAATGGGACAGTTCGACATTGTCATATTGAGACCGACCTGATGACATCTAGTGAAAGCAAATTGATCATAGACCGATATTCAATATTGTTACTTATCTATTTAATGTAATTAACTTTAAATTATATTTTTTTATTCCCAGCTTTAAATAATTGTCAAACATGAAAAAAAAATTGTATTAATTGAAATTAGTAAAATTATTTTAGTTTTACAACAATTAAGCATTAATTTATATTAAGAAGAGTAGATCCAATATCATTCCCCTTATATGATTAAATAATGATAAATAAGAAACAGAAATAGGAAAGGTAACTCCATTTATTCTTTCACATGTATTTTTATATTGTCACAAAATTTATAATGTCTTAGGCAATTTCATTTACATCAAAGCTGCAGATATTGGTTGTAGTAATCTTCTGTTTTCATTTAATAGCTTTTCACATCTTTCAATATTATCAATGATATTTTGTAATTGCCAGTGCTTCCTAAGTAGTGCCATTTCCAAGTTGAATTTACCTTGTCTGATACATTGCACACCCGTGCAATGGGCAGCTGTTTTAAGTTGGATGCCTAAATCACTGATAAGAGTCCATAAATACATTTCATTTTCATTAATAGCTTGAATTTCTGAAAGACTCAAATATTAATTTACAATTAATATTATTACTAATTCTCTGGAATCCTGACATTGTGTTATTATCATATAAAATCATATTTAGGATAAACAATTAATTCACAAGTAGTTACTTTTTGTACATTATGGAAAAAATATTGATTTTATTATTATCAAATCAATACTTTTTTTCTAAAATACAGCATGTATTTTTTTTTGTTTTGCTGAACCAGATTGGATGCAAGAAATTAATTATATATAAAAATGAAAACATAGCATCTAAATAAGGGATAATCATTATTGTTATGGAGTATGGTTTATGAGTAATTTCTTTTTATTATACTTATCAAATATTAAATGAAATTGGAATAATAGAATTTTTATGTGTTCATTTTCAGGTCAGTTTGTCCTTCATGGAAGTTTTCATTAGTGAAACTATACAACATGTAAATTTGGTATAATGTCAAATTTTCATAACATGTAAATATATTTATGAATTTGAAAATGAAACTCTTTAGGAGAAATTACATTTTAGTTTGTGTTGATTGTTGTTTTTCATTACGACATTGTTTTGAAAATTGTGTGTCAGCACTATAATGAATGAAGTCGAGATAATATATTTGCACCATGATTTTTTACAATTTTCACTGCAACTTAAGTTAATAAGAAAGTCTCCAGAGACAAATTAGTATTAGCAATGAAACTCCATCTTATAGCACAGTACTCCTGATTCAGTCAATTCAGACTTGGACATGATGACCTCTTTGACAATTTATGTGAAGAACAGCAGGTGATTGCATTTACCAGAACTAATATTGATACTATCACAACAAATTGAAACATAAAAAATGCATCTTAAACACTACCTATGTGGTCTTATTACTGAGAATACAGAAATTTTCAATATTACCCAAGTGTTATTTGTAATTCCATTTTAAATACAAATCAAAACTTTTCTTTCCCATCATAACTTTTCTCTAATGTTGAGAAAAGTCATGATGGGAAAGAAAATTTTTTTGTAAAAAACAAAATCTTTTTGAAAGTCCCAAATTCAATATATGTAATTTACAAATTTTAATTTCTATTAGATATTTTTTATTAAAATGATCATGAAAATTTGAAATGTATTTACAAGGGTAACGTACTAATCATAGTAAGAAAATGAAATCACAGGGATTTCCAAAGGGATTATAAAATAACATTTTACCTAGAGTGAAATTTGGTGATGCAAAATGTACACATCTAAGACCGTAAATAACTGGAATTTCTGAACCGACTGGTCTTATTAGCCCACTGGCAGCTAAATCGTAAGCAGTCTGTGATTCCATGTGCACACCAGACAACCTGAAAGGAGATAACTATTATTTCTATCAATTTTTATTTTCATACATGTATTAAAATTATTGAACAGCCATTCAAATAATCTATTGTTTATATACTCTATAGTATCTGTAATCTATATATATTGCATGGAGATCACAATTATCAATTGGTTTTTTGATTTTATTAGCAGGATGCATTCTTTTAAATTTTAGGAGAAAACTGAAAAGGATGGTTCCTGCGAATATTAATGTACTACAATATAATTATTATGTATTTAAACAATAAACTTTTGAAATAAGTTTTTATGTTAAGTACGTACATGAGATAACATGTATTGGTACTTCTTTCTTCCTCATAGAAAAAAATCATCATGTCTAGACTTTACTCACTCTAGCATTTTCTTCTGGTGTGCTGCCTGCATATGTGCTACTACTTTATCTATTTTATCTCTGGTTACATGACTATAGGTAGCTCTTTCTACAGGTCTTCCTTTGTAAAAATAATTATGTGTTGCTTTACCAAGCTGTCCATGGACTTTGTATGCTCTTGTCGGTCTTGAAGTATGTACTTGAAAAGTTAATTTTGTACCATCATTGATTCCTAACACTGCAATTAAATAAAAAGAAATTGTCATACTGACACCTGATATAAGTGAAGCTTACAATGGGAAAAAAATAAATTCAAAAATAATTATTTTCAAATTATTCAATGAAATAGTTTGAAATAAATATTTAATGAAATATCCTAAATAATACGCTAATCCTATTATTTTAAAAGATTATAATAATAAATGGAAAGAAAACAGGTCGAGTGTACCACACGTTACTCAATACTAAAAATTTTGTATTTCCAAAATAAACATAAATATGCAACACAAAAAATAAGCCGACAGTACAAGACATTAGTTTCTGTTGTTAAAATCAACATCTTAAACTCACATAAAACACCACTGGTGTGTTGACCAAGATGGGTGGCATAACTACATCTTAAGTCTTCAAGAAGATACCGCGGGCCACTGACTAAGGGATGATCAGCAAAGTTAGGTACTATATGAACTTGCATTGGAGCATTAGTTGGTCCTGTTATTTCAACACGTTGATCTATAGGCCTGTCAGGCAAAGCATTTAAATCTGAAACCATATGTAATAATCAATAGCTAAAATATTAAATGAGAGCAGAGCTTATAGTGAATAACTTGCACAATATTCTGGGACTAGAACTTCACAAATTAATAAAAATGATGAACAAACAAAGCATTAATAATATTTTTAATTTTGAAGCAACAATACCCGACGATAAGCAATGACACCCGACTACAAGAAAATTCTTGAATTTAATAAGTCAAATTAAACCATATTATGGTATAGACTCAGAAATTTTCATAAACAGTCAGTAAGTATAAGACTTTGTCAATATTGATCTAAGTGGTTATTAACAACATCTAACCCGCACTGGGTTAGCATGGAAAATTTAAGGTGAAAGTGCATTAATCGAAATAAAAGATAATGGGACAAATCGATTAAACCCTAACAAATCTATTGATAAAATTATTTAATTCATAAAAATCTGTGGCCTCTGTATACTTCTGTAGATAAAATGGGGGTGCGCTTAGTAATTTATTATTTCAATTGAAATATATTTACAAACAAATTAAGTACGTAAGTTTAATTTTTAAGTGATAAATGTATATGCGTGCCAAGTAACCTCTACAAATGTTTGTTTTTATTCTGTGCTGCACTTGACGAATTGTTACGCCTGCAGGTTTATAAACACAGATAAGCCCATTTAAAGCTTTGTAAGCTACTCTGGCATCCCGTAGATTTCCCATAATAAACTATAAAAATATCACAAGGAAACTATTTCCACAAAACAATAATAAATAAGTCCTGTTCTAGAATGTTTCGAACTCTATGGTTTTAATAAACAGACAACTCAAACTCAATAAATTTGAGGTTTAAGCATACACGTTAATATATTAAAAAAATCTTTAGAAAAAAAGTTATTTATTCTTTAAGTGCAACTGTTTTTGAATATATAAGGTAATGATAAAATAAACTTATATTTTATAACAGTGAAAGAATGTTTATATGTTTACTTATATTTATTTACATTGATACGATAAACTATTATACATAAAAGGCTGTTACAAGGTTGTGAAAATCGCACACATAAATAAAAATTGTAATTAACTGTTATCAAAAAAAAAAAACAGATGGTGACCAATTACAATATTAGATACTATTATACAAAATAACACTTCTTATTTTTAATTATAACAATGTTATAAGTTATTGAAAACATTTTTATAAATACCAACGGAAAAAAGTCTAACAGCGAAGGAATTTCAAATTCATGTCTTCGAAAAGACTGGTGCCTCAAACCAGTGATTTGACCACTCAAACATGCTACCATTGAACGCATTATTATAAATAGCAGTAGAGATCAAACATATAAAAAAAAAAAAGAAACTTTGAGCTAACATTTGTATTTTTACTTCTCATAAGATTTCCATATTAGGTGTCTTATTTGAAAACCAATTCTTGAAGAATAATCTCTAAAATGAGAAACAAAATTACCTTTTAAATTAGAAGTTATAAATGATCATTCAGATGAATATGTATACAAAAACTATATATGTTCGTCTGGATGATTCAAGATATGCTAAAGAAAAAGAGACAAAGCATTATTGTTAGTTTCACTTAATGAACTTTTTATTTCTTATAGGTCATTTTAAAAAAACGAATGATGAAATGAGTTTGTTAACTATAATTAATTTTAACATGAATCGGGGATATTTTCGACAGTAAAAAAATAATTTAAAACTCAATAGATGGACGCTAGCAAAAGAGAGTGCCAAAAAAATGAAACGAAAAATAAATATCAATTAATAGAAAAGTAAAACTAATGTAACGGCGATTTCAGCTATCGCCGCGTTAGCCCACACCTCGGGTTGCTTCTCTTCACGAGTGCACGCTTCCGGGTCAGCGGATTTCTTGCGGTGTGGCGGCGATTAATGATGGACAGCGTTTTCTTTCAGACTTCTTTATTCAGCCGAGCTTCACATGTGACGGTTATGATGCAACTGTGTCGAATGCACCACTCCCACCGCATTTTATAGGTGGTGCATCCGTTGCACATGTGAGTTGCATACATTTTAATTAGAGGCGGCCAGCACTTCATTTGCATATGCATTGGCACCACTAGCGCCCGAGACACCGATTAGCGGCCAGCCGTAATGACGGCCGCTTTCAAGGCCTAATATTATCCTTCCCACCAAAGCACAATTTCGTATAAACTACACGCACATTACATTTCAATTGTTTAATTTATAAACAAAAATTTTAAGCAACAACAAATATTTTTCCTAAAACTAGTCCCTACCCGGGTAATAAAAACTATACAAAAACTCTGTAATAAAACACACACAAAATAAATATAGATTGTACAATTCTTTATTAAGTCCGTATACACAATACAATCTTCATTTACATTAGTTGCGCGGCTGTCCGTAACATTCTCCCCTCGGTGCGCAGCACTACACTTCAGGACACGGAACAGCCGTCGCCTCAGCTGACACCAGTACGACGATCTTCGAGACGCCGCAGAACGCCACCAGTCGTCTCGACGTCCACACACGAACCTGGTTGTCAGGACCCGGGTAGGTCTTCTTAATTCTGCCTTCGAGGCCACGAGTATCGAGGTGATGATGAGCGACGATCAGCACATACGCCTCGGTCGGCCCGCGGCATATAGGTCGCCGCGCGCTTGGTGGGGCACCAGAGTCGGTGGGTAATTCCTCAACCACCCTGCTAGAAGTGATCGGCGAGGCGCCAACACGTGCGCCAGTTTGCAGGCCCGAGGAGCACGTTGTCGTCGAAGTGGCCTGCTGCGGCAGCGCCGCAGGAGCGCCCGATCAGGAAGTGGTTAGCGTGAGGCCCCGGCTCGGTAGGTTCGATGTCCACCTCCGTCAACGGTCTGGAGTTGACAATGTGCTGGTTTCCAGCAGTAGGGTGTGGAGAACTTTCGCGCTCCTCTCAATGTAGCGGCCAACGCGGTTTTGATAGATCGTACCTGCCCCAGGCGCCACCCATGTCGGAGCGCCGAGGTATGAACTTCCGTTATGGTGCGGACGTGGGCTTCTTCTTCATCTTCTCGTGTACCTCTGTATGTTCATCAGTTCTTATTTTGCGCCCACGAAATTGTGCCGTTGTCCGAATACATCACTCGGAGTTCCTCTTCGAGCGATGAATCGACGCAAAGCCAATATCATGGAGTTTGATGACAAAGACTCCGCCAGTTCAATGTGTACGGCGCGTGTTGTCAGGCATGAATAGCGCCCCGTACTTTCGTGTCTGCGGCCTATCGTCACACCTATAGGCCCGAAATAAGCCCCGTACACGTGAAGGGGAGTTGGGATGACGTAGGCGTTCGGGAGGCAGATCACCCTCCGCAGACGGCATTTTCGGCAGACTTCATTAATTCTGCACCATTGACATCGTGGCGATTTTTCGTAGTTTCGATCGCAACGACGTGATATAATACCTTTTGTTTAATCTCGTTCATCACGGTGTTGTGGTTTCCGTGATTGAACCTACATGGTAGTGTTTTATGATCAATTTTGCGATCGAACTATCGCCACTGAGCACAAAGCGGGACGATTTAGGGTAAACGACACATCCTTGGCGGCCTTTATTCTTCCTTTCAGACGAAGAACGCCGTTTTCATCAAATTCCATAACAACTCGTAGACGGTCTTCGTGTGATCGCTGCCTTCGTAAGAGTGTCGTTTTCAAACATTTTGCGCCTCGAGCAAAGTAACGTTTCCGCCCTTCGAATGTAATCACATTCAAACTTGAAGGGCAAATTCGATCGTTTTCTTCAAGTTTTCTTACATTTTCATTTTCGCCCTATGCCACGAGTATCGAGCGCGATATCGCCCTCGGCCGGCGCACGATATATAGAGTCGTCGCGCGCCCGGCGGGGCATCATAGTGAGTAAGTAGTATTTCATACAAGATCAATCTAATTTCGTTTGAAATCGATGAATTCCATAAAGCGCTCAGTAGCGCCACTTGCAACTCGAGCCGAGGGATTGATGTTACTTTCAATAGAGCAACGCGAGCTTTTCCTGCTATTAACGAAACTGCATTTTCGTGTTCATTCACTTTCATGCGCCAATACACGGCCGCTGCATACGACCTTTCGCTCGCGTCGACAGACACATATATCTCCCCCTCGGTGTGGCCGGGCGATATGCATCGAGGTATTCTGATCGATGCCAATTTTCCTATCTCGTTCACCCATTTTAGCCACTTCTTATGTTCATCGGCTTCTATTGTTTTGTCCCAGTCGATCCTTGATCTCCATTTGTCCTGGAGCATACATTTACCCGTGATGAGGACGGGCGAGGCTAGACCGAGCGTGTCGAACACGAACATGACTGCACTCGTGGCTTGTCGTTTCGTCGGCTTTTCAAGCTTTTCAAGAAGTCATCAACATAGTGATCTAATCGTATCGCTTTGCACGCCTCCGGGTACTCAAGTTCAAATTCTGAGGCGTTGCGATTTTTTATGTAGATCGCAGTATTACGATGAGGCGGCGCCGAAAATCAATGACGTCATTCGGTACCTGTGGATTTTCATTCATGCTTCGCACAGAAATTCCGCTGTCTCGATCTTCCTCTGATTTTAACCCGCAGGAACATTTCCTTGATGTCAGCTGACACCGCTACGCGTCCCTGTCTGAATCGGACGAGTACACCCAATAGCGATCGTATTAAATCGGGGCCCGAGTAATGCATCGTTCAGACATTTGCCATTCGTACGGGCGGCCGCATCAAAGACAAGGCGGACTTTCTTCTGCGGATGCGTGACGGCGAAATGAGGCAGATACCACAAGCGTTCGGATGTAGATTTATTCGGCGCTGGCTCTCATTGTACCCATTTTTCAACATTATTGATCTGTTCACAATATTCACCTTTCAAATGATCATTCTTCGACAATTTCGTTCCATGCTGCGCAGACGTCGCATTGCTGTGTCATATTGGCATCGCTTCGTTGTCCGACTCCACAATAGGCATGTTTCGAACTGACCGCTCGGTAATCTCACACTATTGCTATCTAGCAACACGAGCGCCCTCTTTCTGGATCGTGGCTCGGTTTACGCGGAGCCACGCCGAGGATTCACCACGAAATGCCGTTTCACAATGTCATTCAGCTCAATGTCGGAAGCGTCGGACGGTCGCAAGTGATGTAAATTTATCGGTCGTGATAAACTGGAGCAGCATCCATGTAATACCCAGCCCAGTTGAGTCAAGGAGGCGGCAGGCTGGTTTGCGCGACCACTTTAATTTGTCGCGACACAATCAAGCCCCAATTATCCTGACCGATCAAGATGCACGGTGCGGCAGCGTCATAGATCAAATTTTCAGCGATATCTGTTAAGTGCGAGCACTGCGACGGTGGCGCGCTCTCACGCGTTGGGAGCTAGTCAGGTTTCTGATGGTCTGAGCTGTCATGAGTTTCAAGTTTCGAGAAAACAAGCCTTTGATTTTAATTCGAATGACCTGCGATTTTTCATCAGTTATCTTATTGCCACCGACACTGAGACGCGTAACGTTTCGGCGTCCTTTCGCCCGATTCGATTCGCCACCCGTTCATCGATTAAGGTGACCGTGGAGCCTTCGTCCAGGAGTGCGTGACCTTCAACGATCCTTTTCAAATACAGCTCGACCAACAATTTTCAAGTATGCGCATTGTATTAACATTGTTTACAGATATCGCCGTGTGCTCGGTGACGACGGTTGTCGTCTGCGCCTCCCTCATGACTCTCTCGTGGTCCGCTCTTTGGTGGAGTTGCCTATGATGTCCGCCTCGACATATCTTACAGGGCTTTCTCTGCACGTGGCTTTGTATGTGACGGCCCTCAGGCATCGGAAACACATGCGAAGCCTTTTCGCGGCGTCCCATTTTTTGCTCATATTCAACTTCACTTCGCCGCAGTCGGGTAAGCCGTGTTCGTTGTTACAGAGCGGACATATCATTTTCACATTTATTGTTGACCGATTTGATGGCTGGAAAGCGGTGTGCGAAATCGAGTTGTTGTCATCGTACTTCATACTGTTGATCGTGTTTGCTCTTCGCGGGCGTCGTTCCGGTGCAGGCCTGAATTTCTACTGCCGCCTTTCTATCGGCATGGAGGCGCTGCACTGGTCGGCTATTTTATTCAAAAAGTTGACAACATCACAAGTTCCGCTCGTCGCTGTTCTGAGAGTCCTTATATTCGCACCATTTGAATTTCAAGATGTCATTGAATTTGTCAACTATCTCATCGGTCATTTCTGGGCAGACAGGTAGCTCAATTTATTCAACGTGCGTTTGCCGCAACACATTATTCACTTTATTGGCGAACGAGCTGATGTTGCCCATTCCACCGTTCATCGGCGTCATACGTCTCAATTTATTTAGCTCCTGTTTGATTATGGCGTCAGGTCGCCCGAACCTGCGCTCGAGCACTCGCATAATTTATAGCGGATCCGTTTCAGTATAGATTAAGGCTTCACAAGTTTCACGCGCTTCGCCACTGAGCGCTTTGCGGATCCGTGCTACGTTTTGAACATTACTGAATAGTCCCGACGTGTCATTGTATACCGATCGAAATGCGATCCATTCGCTAACATTTCCACAGAAACTCGGCAGATCTGCCAGAGTTTTAGACGGCTCGTTCACAATTTTCGATGTTTCTTTGCTAGCCGTCTTGATCGCGAGTATGATCGCATCGGCCAATGTAGATTCACTCATATTCGAGTCGGTATTACGAGGGGATGCACTATTAATTTCGCTGCATGCCGTCGGCGGCGGTGGTGGCGCTGTCGTCGGACTCGATTCGCGCGCAGGCTCAATGTCGCCCAACGTAACGATCCATTTCTCAAGTTTATCCGTTTTGGATAAATGGGACGCGTTATCACAATCAATCAAATCGCCCGAATCCTCTTCGTCCGCTTCCAGGCGTAGCAACAACATTTTTGTATGCGCGACCGCGGCTCATGCAGCTATCCTTTCACTTTCTAATTGCTCAAATTCTAATTGAGCCAATAACGCGGCGTGCTTCTTCTGTCGCGCCGTGTTCATATTTCTGTTCGAGTCGTCAATGTTCAACTGATGTGCAGGACTTCGGTTTCGCATATTTGCCGCTAGAGGGCCGTTGCATCGGATGCGCCGGCTGCATTCGGAGCGTCGACTCGGTCGGATCTCGTATCCGCATGCAAGTCACAAACCTCGTCGATCCTCCTGCCCAGGCGAACCTCCGCTCAAGTTTTCATTCGTACCGTGGTCCCACGTGCCGACGACGTGCCCGTTTCTGACGACCGGCTTGTCGGCGCACTCATTGACGTTTCGTTCTCTTGCTCGGCTGTGTTCATTTTGCGCGCTCTTGTAACACGCTTGCTGTCCATCTTCAAGTTCAATTCTTCAATCTTTAATCCCTAACGGTCCCTAACAGTCCCTAACAGCTCATACGAGGTCCTCGAGACGAGGATGGAAAAACGGGAAGGGTAGGTGTGGCCCGCTCGACAGTGGACATGCACAGAGTCAGGGTGCGCAATAGAGCTTCGGTGGGAGCGACCGTCGCCAGGCGTGCCTACAGTCCGGCCCCCTATCTGTGCATGCGTATCGACGCGACAAGGCTATTCGGCGCCGAGATCGTACTCGGCAACCGGTGACCACGCCTCAACTTGTCACACCGCTCGAAAGCGTTAAACAGTGAGATGTCGTTAACACCGCTAGGTGACCCTCTCACTGTCCGAAGCGTGCACACGGAAATAAAAATCCGAAGCACACGACTTACTCGTAAAATTTCTTCACAATAATCCGGTGAACGAAGGACCAGATGTAACGGCGATTTCAGCTATCGCCGCGTAAGCCCGCACCTCGGGTTGCTTCTCTTCACGAGTGCACGCTTCCGGTTCAGCGGATTTCTTGCGGTGTGGCGGCGATTAATGATGGACAGCGTTTTCTTTCAGACTTCTTTATTCAGCCGAGCTTCACAATGTGACGGTTGCGATGCAACTGTGTCGGATGCACCACTCCCACTGCATTTTATAGGTGGTGCATCCGTTGCACATGCCATGCACTTCATTTGCATATGCATTGGCTCTCGCTCGTGGGTCTTCCACACCCTCGATTTTCAGGGTGCAGGTGCGGGACGGAGGACTTATTATTGCCTCATGCCCGGGCGTCTTCTCGTCGGGGATACGACCCCGACGGATCAGGTGGCAATGGTTTGAACCATTGATCTGGAATCATGCCGGTGCCGTCGCCGCACCGCCCGCGGGCGCGCGCGATGATCGCGCATGCTCAGCCGGCAGGTGGAGGGGGGCATCCGGCTTGACGGTTGGTGCTCGACGAGGGTTGGAGGGAGGCGCAGCTCAAGCTGCACACGCAGCCGACCGCTGGTGGTCGGACGCTGGTGGACGCCGACCGGATCAAGGCGGCACGTATCGTTGACCCGCTGGGCGTAGATCTAACCGAGCGCGCCTGCCGACCGCTGATCAGGCTATCCACGCATCGGACGACAGCAGCCAGGGCAGTATGTGTCAGCGAGCCGCGTCCTTCAACCTCTTCTCTTCTCTCTGTCCCTTGTCGTGGTGTCGATCCGGTACCTACGCCGGGCCACCCGCGGGCGCGCGCGTCATCGCGCATGCGCTCGATGGCGGGTGGGGGGGCACCGAGTTGTGAGGAGGTAGTTGCCGAGGGCGGGAGGGAGGCGCAGAACAGGCTGCGCACGCAGCCGACCGCCGGTGGTCGGACGCTGGTGGACGTCGACCGGATCAAGGCGGCACGCATCGGTGACCCGCTAGGCGTAGATCTAACCGAGCGCGCCCGCCGACCGCTGATCAGGCTATCCACGCATCCGACGGCAGCAGCCAGGGCAGTACGTGTCAGCGAGCCACGTCCTTCAACCTCTTCGTTCTTCTTCGATCTTCAAAGTTCTCCAACAACGTTCTTCAATCATCATCTTCTTCGATCTTCAGTCTTCAATCCAGTGCCTACGCCGGGCCACCCGCAGGCGCGCGCGTCATTGCGCATGCGCTCAGCGGCGGGTGGGGGGGGCACCGGGTTACGGAGTGGTGGTTGACGAGGGCGGGGGGGCACAGCTCAGCCACGCACGCGTCAGCGAGCCGGTGTCCTCTTCTTCTCGCTCCGGCCCTCGTCTGGGTCGTCTTTCCGATCGACGAGGGGCCACCCGAAGCATCGGTTCACACATTAGAATAATTGTTCCCACGATGTCCGGGCAGGCGCCCCGCCGTCTGCAGCGTGGTAGGCGCGCGGCGTCGGACACTTCGGCGTCCGGTAAGCGCCGGGGGCGGCCGTACCAACGCGCTCTGCACGTCCGTAGTGGCCGCGGTGCCGAGCCGCCTGCATTTTAATAAATTAAAATGCGGCGACATCAGCTTTGGTGCGGTGGTGTTTATCCGGGATCTCAATAAATTGAGGGTAGTCACAAAAATATGCAGGCCGGCTCGGGGCGCGGCGCGAAGCGCCGCGCACGGCGCGCGTGTTCGGCAGCACACACGCGCACAGGACGGCCTGCGTTGGCCCCCGTGGGCGTCGAGCGCGTCCTCGACGGCTTGTGCCGGAGGTGTATGCGGTGATTGCACTCGCACTCGCGGGAGACGTGATGATCCTGGTGAGCTGGCGTCCGGTCCCGCTGCGCCACGCCGAGGCGTGCGCCGCGGGCCGCTGCCGGGAGTCAACTCATGCATTGGCGCCACTAGCGCCCGAGTCACCGATTAGCGGCCGTGCCGTAATGACGGCCGCTTTCAAGGCCTATCATTGGTCCTCCCCACCAAAGCACAATTTCGTATGCAACTCACACGCACATCACATTACATTTCAATTGTTTAATTTATCAAACAAAATTCTTAAGCAAACAACAAATATTTCTCCTTAAAACTAGTCCCTACCCGGGTAATAAAAACTATACAAAAAAACTCTTTAATAAAACACACACAAAATAAATATCGATTGCAAATAATTCTTTATCAAGTCCGTATAAGACACAATACAATCTTTCAATTTACATTAGTTGCGCGGCTGTCCGTAACACTTAACAAAAACTAAACAAAATAGCACAACTTTAATAATAGTGAATAATAAGAACAATGTCACTTCATCAACAGATACATTAGACTCAGTGAGAAAGAAATTAGAAAACGTTTCATTTAAGTTTATTTATAAAATTAAAAATTAAATGTACCCGTCGCGGTACGCCTGGCAGATCTAAAACATCAAAACCATTCCATATAAATTATATGCACAAAATGTTTCTTCTTATGCGAATGAACTTTAAAACACAAATAGAAAATGTAAGGAATAAAATATTTTTAATGTAATACATTTATTTACATATATATATATATATATATATGTGTGTGTGTGTGTGTGTGTGTGTGTGTGTGTGTGTGTGTGTGTGTGTGGTGTGTGTGTGTGTGTGTGTGTGTGTGCATGCAGTGCTTGTAGGTGCACAGCATACTTACGTATGCAATAATATTTATATATTCGCTTGTGTAACGTTTTGCGTTACGCATGATCCCACGTGCATCAGTCTCCAAGTCACCACGCTGGCGCGCGCCTATACCTAAATATTCCAGATTAAAAATATTTTGTCAATATTAGTCGTCTACGAAGAATATGGTTTTTTTACTATTACTTGTACTTTTATAAGTGATTGAGAACATTCTTGGCGCATTGTACCAAAAAATTTACATATGAAAAAAGACAAAATAAAAAGTTGCTACTTGCTGCTTCAATGCCATTATTAAATTATACCAAGATATATAATCATAGTGGCAGCCTTTTGAGCGAATGGGCTGTCATCGCATATAAGCTGCTTTAAAACCAACCATCAAAATATAAATTGAAATATTTAGCAGAGCATAAGATCGTACTTCTGGCCAATCAAATCATTATCCATGTACAATTAATGTTAATAAAAAAAACAACAAATATTTTAACTTAGAAATGAAAAGCCAGCCTGAAAGAAACATTTGTTTAAATTTTGAAAAGTAAAATATAATAGAACAAAATAATTATTAAACGGACACTTAAGAACAAACGATAAACAATCAATTTGTTTACATTAAAATAATAGAAATTAAGTTTTTGGTGCTAAATCATAGTTATTAGTACTCCTGACTACCATAGACTGCCACATTTGTAATCTTTGTATATTAATGTCATGTACTCTGCTATATGTAATCTGCGTTTGGAAAGGATAAGCATAGAGAGGTTATGTTTGTAAAATTATGTGTTTGTGGTTATTTTTTAAGCGTTTTATTCATATTATAAAGTTGTTCTTATTGTCCCCAACTATTTTATTTAATGTCTTTACACCTACGTGATAAACTACCGATTTTTAGGATTTTATACATTGTAATAAGATAAAGCATTCAAATGTCTTCAGACGAAGAATGTACATTTGATAGACTTAAAGTAACGAGGTATGATCATCTATTACTACAGTTTTAATGAATTACTTTCTATTGTAGTCATGCTTAGTGCTTTTTATTTATAGTTCGTACGTATTTAATTTTAACCATTAATACGTACAAAGGCAAATTTGGATTGACATTTGAAGTAGATATCATTTTAAATTTTGTGTAGTAGCTGGATGAAGTTCATAAGTACACTGCAAGTAATATAAGATCAATTCAGATTATGCAAAAATGTCTCGTAAATATGGTAATGTACACTGAAAGAATAATATTAATAAATTTATTAATTACAAATTAATAATTGTTATTTACTGAATCACAATAAAATAGTACACAACACTAAAAGATTTACAGAACTTGCGCATTTATTTTTATTTGTGCATTGTGAACAGATCTCAATAACAAAATAAATGTAATATTGCATTTGCAAGTTCACCCAAAAGTAATATTTAGCATTTGAATGTGAAATGAGTGAATACAGCTGGAGCAAATTGTAGTAACTTGCTCAGGCTTTGTTCACTTATGGAACTTGAGTGAATAAGCATGAGGTTTCTGACAGGAGTTGCTTTTTTGACCACCCAGAAATACTTCTAGAATAAATGCACCTGCTTTGTATTAAAATTCTTTAATTTAGCTTTAATTCCAATTATGTTATTCAAATTGCTTAAAAGTGGCATATGTTTGGTGAATATCAGTGATGAAGAGATTCTCCCCTCCACACTCCTTACTTTTATCCAGTGTGTAGGGTATAACTCGGAGGAGGGCATGAGGTATTTGGGTGGGGGTGATGGTATGGATAGGAAAAGGGCATAGGGATTAAGCATAGAGCATTTGGAAGGAGAGATCAATGAAAATTTAAAAAAATCATGAGCTCTACACAATAGGGACATTAACATTTTTAAAGGATAGCTCCTTCACCCCTCCACCAAAAATTGGTTTACTGTAAATTTTCAACAAATCAATTGTTTCAGGTTAGGCGAGTGTGAAGTATGTGGTAAAAGAGATGCAATTTATACTTGTCCAAAATGCGAAGTGAAGACATGTTGTCTGTCTTGTGTTAGAATACACAAGAAAGAACTCGATTGTGATGGTGTTAGGGACCGTACAAAATTTATTCGCATTAAAGATTTTACAGACACAGATATGCTAAGTGATTACAGATTATTAGAAGAGTGCGCACGCTTTGTGTATGGAGTTAAAAGGGATGAGAAAAAAAAATTTACTAGAGTGGATAAAGATCTACCCATAGTAAGTGTCTTTTTACCTGTTTATTTGTGGCCAAATATGGTTATCAAGTTTTGGCTTTAAAGTCCTTGCTTATGCTATTAGCATTATCAAACTCAAACACTAATATTATCAGTAAAAACAATGAAAATACAAAAGCTAATCCACCATGTTTATAGGAGCTCAAAATTTTATGGAGTTAATCAGTCACAATCAAACAACTGTTGCACTTTAACCAGTAAATGCATTTAATAAAATGTGCTTTGATAGTTTTCCAATAAAAGTAAAAGATAACTTTGATTTATTTAATTTTATCAGCCTTTTGTTGTTGCTTTTTTAGTACTTTTCCTTTACCACTAACTTCATCCATACACATTGTTTGATATGGCTAATGTCAATAAGCAAAATCATAATTATTCATTATGATTTTGCTTATTTATTGCAGTTTATTCTTATTCTCAAATCCTCATCAAATTGTTTCAGTTTTTGTTTTGGTGTCCATTTTTATATTTATCCCTATTTATTGTTGCTAAAATATTTGTATTTGTTTTTTTCACTCATACCCATTGCTTTTCCTAATTTCTTCTATGGAGAAGTACAATTTTAGATTCATAGAGAAATGCTTTGCTAAAGAACTTATATCTTTCATTTTGGTTGACTATATTTTCTGTTAGGGTTTATGTCAGCTAGGAAATACTTGAAACCATTTTTTATGTCTTATCAACCTGAGGAAAGATCGGTTTGGTGGTCGCTACTTTTCTTGGTGTATTGTTCTTTTTGCTCTTCCATGTGTGCTAATCTGATTATGTTTTGCAAATAAAAGTGGGAGCTATTGCTGTTTTTGGCTAAACCATTTGAGAAGTTCATTCATATGTTCATTTTTATAGTTCTGGTGTAAGTTGTCATTTATAATACACTACAAATATATCTCATGGAAGTGCTACACTTCCATTAGAGATTTTATATTTAATAATATCAGCTAAAGGGTGATGTTCTTAGTCCACATCTACAGCAATAATCTGGAATCACCAAAGATTTTTCTCACCCACTAGCTGTCTATTATTAAAATGGTTCCAATTGTTCCAAGTGATGTTTTTAATTAGTAATAATGAATTTAATCATTCTTTAAATGTTTGTAAATTGTAACAACCATGTCGCATTTGAAAAACAAAACAATATGAATAATCACAATGAAACAAAACTTGGGATTCCATAAAAACTAAAATAGGAGCTAAACTTTATTTTTTATATCAATGATATCAACTTAGGTTTATGTTCTATAAGTTTAACATTGCAACAGGGGACATCGTATGAAACATGTGTAATTTATCAGTCTTTTGTTTCTTTTGTCTATTCTGAATTATTATGATACACATTAATTTTTTATTATTCATCTACTGTGCTTTTAATATTAACAATAATATTAATACATAATGGAAGCTAAGATATCTATATTTCAGCATTTATTTAAATTAAAAGTAGCTGCTAGAAAAAAAGGAATAGTACTCCAGTTTTTGGCACAAAATTTTTCAAGACATTTATGTAATACTACCAGGTATAATTACAAGACTCGTATAATTAGTTGGAGAATTGAATGGGTATTTCCTAATGCTGAACCAGAAGCAGTAAAGTTTGTAGATGAAAAGTGTCCAGAAGATACTAGGCTCTCAACTCTGCTTGACAAATATATAAATAATAATACAGAACCATTTGAGGGCTCCAAGTCTTTGACTTTTTATAGGTCACTTGGTTTTAGTGGTTTGAAAGTTTTATTAAAGGGTAAGCTGAATGTCATTAAAATCTAATTGCATAAGTGTAATATAATGAAATGAGATTTTAATTTTTTTTTAGCTGAGAAAATTCATGGATCAGCAAAGAAATTTTTTGAACTAGATCCCACAGAGTCGTTGGCTAATAATTTATGTGGAAAATGTATAGTAGAGTTTCCAGTTATTTTTGTTGTTTTAAAAGACCATGCTTACAATTTCGATATTATAGGATCTGGTAAGTTTTACTGCAATTTAATGTTTCTTTCTGTGATAGGTCTAGTGATTACTAACATGACAAGTATTTTTTTCTCAATTCTGCCCTAGGAATGAATTGAATCAGACTTTTAATGATTCACATAAAATATGTGTGATATTTACTAACTTTAAGAATAAAGTAGTTCTTAATTTGTAATTTTTTAAATAAATAAGTTAGTTGCTCATGAACCTAACTTCATGATTTCTCATTTGTTGTACTATACTTTAAAGCTGAATTCCACACAAATTTTGTTAGTACAAATTCTGTTAGACCTTGTATTTTAAGCATGCCTAAAAGCTCCTAAATGTTAAACAATGTATTATTGTGAAAATGTAATTTTTGTTAGGTAATTAGTTGTTGTGAAGTTTCAACTGTCCTTGGACTCAAAGATATATATATATATATTCCTGTTAAACTCATAAATCACAACATTCATAAACATGTCTGGTGTTAGTCTTGTATTAAAGATTAAAACGACTATACATAGTGGTGAAGAATAATTCTTAATAATATCTTGGACACCAAAGACATTATTGAGAATTATTAAGATATTTAATTATAATTTATTTAGTAGTAATTGATTGTTCTAGCATATGCAAGGTGATTTTTTTTTTATTTTCGAACTATTTATGTATGTTGTGAATTTGATAAATAAATTATTGTAATATAAACTGGTTTTATATACATTACCGAGAACAAAACAGTTTAAAATATTTTCCATTCCTGAAGGCATTAAAAATAGATTTAAAATATCTTGTTTTCTCTATCTCCTTAATTTGTTAACTATGCATATAATAGACCAACTATATTGATTCATTTGTAATGCAGTGGAGTGACTACTATAATTAAAATCTTCTTTCCTACTGTTTGCTAACTTTATATTGCCCTGGCTGCTGATGATGACACAACAACATGATGTACATTTTATTCAAATTAGCCAGTCTGGTATTATTATTCAACAGCATTTATTGTTTAAAGAAAACAGTAAACTTAAATAATATATTGAAAATTTTGATGTTTTGCAATTTTTGATTCTTATGGACAATAAAATACTAAGCATAATTTCACAGCCTCCCTTTAAATTTGCTTTTAACAAAATAAGTATTATAAAGTCAAATTCAATTTAAAATTAACTTTTAAAGTGAATTTAAAAGATTGCAGAAGAGGCCCAAGTTTTCGAGAGCAAAAAATCACAGAAATAAATTTCAAAATTATAACTTTATAATTTTCTTTTATTCTAAAATTTCGAATGGTTTATTCCAATTTTTATTACAATAATTTTGAAAGTTGTAATATGCCCAAAATAATTGAATAAATAATGGCTATTCTTATTTTTAGAAAAAAAAAACATATTTCATATGAAATATGTTTTTTTTTGTTAATAAACGCATGGTATATACCATGCGTTTTCTGCCTATATAAACAAAGTTTAAAAAGGTGACAAACATCAATCTAGGGTAAGACCTTTTAGGCATTGTGTATAGGAATCATGTTTAAAATTATTTGGATTCAATACTCACATACTTTATTCATTTATCTATTATGTATCATGTTAGGACTGTAGTTAGTGTGGGAAATCAATGTGTTTTGTTTTAATAATGTGAAGTGAAGTGAAGCTACATACATATTGGTAGTGCGTTCATATATGGATTGGCTTTGCTTTACAAATGTTTTGTTATTGCAGATGATGAATTTGAGAATGAAGATGGCGTTACTAAGATTAAGGAAAATTTAAGTGATGAGCCAAAAGATCACAGTGGTAGCAACTCTGCATCTAATTACCCACTTGAATCAGGAGAACAAAATAACCATTCTAAATTGTACAATCGGAAGCGGTCACGAGTGCTGCTCACTGAAAAAATTGCCAAAGAGAAAAAAATGGAATTACAGAAAGAAATTAAAGCAGAGAAGAAAAAGAAACCCAAAAATTTATTATTCACCACTGGTTATTCATCGGAAGAAAGTTTATCAGATGGTTCTGAAGATGTGTGATGTCTTATATTTCATACTAGTTTAAGTCTGCAGATCCAATATGTGTGAATGTGTATAATTTTTTTACTGTATAATTTTGATACTGGTGCCAATTTAAAACTTAATACATAATTTAAACTCACAGACCACCTATAACCACCTCTCCAGTCATCTGTTAGATGATAAGTTCTAAATATTTTATCAGGAATTCAGCAGGTAGCAGAAGATATACAGCAAGTCTTGAAGTGCTGTCATTACTATTCTTAAGTTTCATGATGCAGTGACAACATTGTTTGATGGAGCAATGTGTTGGGATTATAGATATTACAGTTAAAACTGTTTATGGCCAAATTGTTTAGAACAACAAACTGGTTATATAGACCTAAATCAAAGGTAACATTTGAATGCTATATGACCGCCTTATCAAACACATTGCTTTTTACGACATTGCTTACTATGACATACCGCATTAAGCGACCACATTTGACTAATGTTTTCGGTGAATCATATGTGTAGAACAACCAGTTCAGCTGTATTGTAAACAATTTGAATAGACACAGTATAATGGTCAATGGCTATTAACGTAAAGGTAAACAATGTGTCGAGTTTATGGTCTTTTGTGATTCTTACAAACAAAACAGGAGCATGTTGTAGAGTCAAGGCCTGCTTCTTCATATCTCTTCAGTAAGTTTGTTACTTATCTGTACACAAGATGCACCAAAACATATTGTTGATTTAATTGTGAAACTTTTAACATGTCGCAAACAAAGAAAACAAATTAATATCGAAGAAGAATCGCATATTATTTCAAAGCTTGAGAGCAGAATTGCAAATAAAAACTCGGCAAAAGAATATGGTGTCTCACACTCGACAATTTCAACCATTTGGAAAGAGAGGGAAAAAATTCAAACACATTATGATAAAATTTTTTGAAAATGAAACGAGCAAGAACAACGAAGCATACGAAGATTGAAGAAGCTTTGTTAAAGTGGTTTACATTTCAAAGGACAAAGAATGTGGCAATAAATGGATCAATCCTTTTAACAGAAAGCAAATGATTTTGCTCAAAGTTTTGATGATTTTGTTTGCTCGTCTAGTTGAATTCAACATTTCTGGACTCGGCACTTTATTGTCGGCGGGAAAATGAGTGGTGTAAACATCACTGGTTGTTACAACTATCGATTTTTACGACTAAATATGAGTAGACCCTTCGATGTCGTTATAACAGACGTAGACTGTAAGAATGTATCAAGGCGCTATTTAAAAAAAAATCAGTTAAGTGCCTATTTGTGTTACTAGTTTTGTTTTATATACATATAAAAGATATGTTAATTAAAAAATAATTAAATCTTCCTACTTTTTGCACATTAAATACCTTGGTAACCTTCAGAAGTAAAATATTAAAACATTGTTAACACATATATAAAGTATTTTGTATTTCAGTTTTCAATGTCATAAAATTTAATATGGTATTTAGTTATGTATTTTATATGGTAATATCCAAATTTAATAAAGAAATATACTATTATTTAATTATTGTTTATTTTACTATTTTATTATAAAATAGTATATGTAATACTAATTTATTAATGTTATTGATAACATAATTTGATTATTTTATTCTCAAACAATATTAATTATAGCCATAATAAGTGGAGTTTCACTCAAGAAAAAAAAGAAAGTTAAACTTAAATCTCAGACTGCATGGAAGTTTTAATTCCGACCTATCTTTACCTAATCACTTTTAACTGTGAAATGTCCCCACCTTTCCACTGCATATTTTGGCAGTCTACTGATTACTTTGAAACTTTTTAAAATCTAAAACTCTAATCAAAAATTAAAGCGAGTAATTGAATGGGGCAGTAATCATACGATCATCAGAGCACAGCCCACTATCCATGTTTGGGTGTCTAGAGGCTAGGTGGTTTGTGTTTGGGTTATTATACCATAGTTTAGGGAAAATAACGTGACCTGTTCACGGGGGTGGGTCATCTAAATACCACACTATCACATAGTCAGAGAATTGTAGATATATATTCAAATTATGGCATGCAACATTCAGCACTTTTTTAAATTCACAGATGGCAAGATTTATGCAAATATGATGCCATCTGATTTAAAACTGATATTTTTATACTCATTGGAAGTGGTGCACTTATATAGTATTCTATTGTAGTAAAACATAAGTACCTGTTACAATATGTTTTTACATAAGTTTTTTCTCATTGATTATATTATTTTTCTCTTAGCAAAGTAATTTAAAATTATATTTATAAATTACTACATGAAAATTAGGGTCTTAGCATATACTGTTGGTCAAGGGGAAGATAAATTGTAAAATATGGGCCATGCAGTATGGGTATGTTCCCTTATTATGTGATTAATTGTAAAATTTCATGTTTTAGTTTTTCTTTCATTATTTTACATGATTTAGACAATCATATAGAAATTTATTTGTTATTAATTACAGTCTTTAATTTTAGACATTACAAAAAGGTATAAATAATTAAAATATGTTTTCATTCACTGGTTCCACAGTTCTAAAATAATAATTAATTTTTCATCAACTTTTACCAGTTCTTTTTTATTTAAAAACCTTTCATTAGTAAAACTGTATCATTTACATTTTATAAAAAAAAATTGAGTAAAATAAAACAAAAAGCTAAGTTATACATTTTACATTACTTGTACAACGACCATACACTTGTCTGTTAATAAAAACAAATATTCATTAGTAGCATTAATGCCAAGTACTTCACCATACTGATCAATGTTGAAAACATACTGATGTCCGATTTTAACTCTTTTGGTTGCCCCGCCTGGACTGCGTTGTCTCAGTTGACAATTTTCACTACTAATATTGTTGCTTCTATAAATAAATACATGCCGAGATGATTCACATACAACACCATATGAGAAGTTAGAAGGGCATGTTACAAATTTTCTATTTTGTTTTGATGATTGTACATAACCAAATGCCATCAAAGTTCCCTGATGTTGAGTTGGCCATAAATTCATATCTGGTAATTTAGCATAAGGTTGCCAGATGCATGCATCTACATCATGTCTGAGTGCAATAGCTGGCACTTCTCTTGCTTCTATTGTGATGCTAAATATGTATTGATGCACACTTAGAGGTATCCTATGAGTAATTTCATGATGTGTTATATCCCAACGAACTAAAAAAGAATCAATTATACAAAAGTTAAATGTATTAAAATAATAACCAAATTTATTATATTGTCTATAATTTTTATTGACTACTTTAGGGTAATAAATAATTTACAGGAAATTTTAACTGAATGAAAAGTAAAAAATGTAGGCAAATAAAGAATAGTATATTTTTAAAAAGTATATTTTTTCAAATATACCAAAATTCTGTTGTTCTTTAGTTTAATTCTACACTTCAACATGACTTAATATTGCAATAAAATAATAGCTAAGCTCACCTAGGACTGTATCTTCTTCAGATGCAGCATCACATTCCTCTAATTCTTGGGTAGATACAGCTGATACAGTGTGATCTGCAGTTACTAAAGACTCTGAACACAAATGAGCCAATCTTTTGTGTGTCTCTTCAACCAGACTGGGATCCAAAATTTCTTGTCCATGAATATCCCCTCCTACTAAAAATCCATCCCATATCATACTATCAGATTTTGTTATTAAGATGTCTACCTGTCCATCTTCTTGGACATTCCATGTTGTTAATTCACTATCTACTTTATGAACCATTTTGCCATCTACAAATATGTTGCCAGCATAACTTACTTTCACTAAAACAGGACTAACAAAAACATGTAATAGATTTTTGTCATAATTGGGACCTAATTTCAGAGTCACCGTGATATCGTCCATAGTTTGCATCCATGTATAGATTATCTTTTTTGGTTCTTCCTCTTTTTTTATTGATTCTATATCTTTTTCCGAATCTTTTGTGAACTTGAACTGATTGTCAGAAGCCACATAAAGGGCTGCACAATTAGTTTCAATGGCTGCATAATGTATGATGCCTTTTCCTTGTAGTTGTTTAAGATTAGTTTGTTTCCATACATTACCGTTATTCTCAAAAGTAAGCAAAGTTAGGACTGAACAAAAATGGCTATCTAATTGTTCTATTGATTGTAGCAAGCAATGTACATGTATTTTGCTATTTTTTTCATGTACTCGGGTATCTATGATGACAAAGAAATTATTTTCACCTAAAGCTAAAGAAGAATAAACTGTTTGCCATTTTTGATCAGTGTTGGTCCTGTTTTCTGTAGAAACTATATGAAGATAACCTGTGCCATCACTAATAACTGCTATATTACTGGCAGGAAAACTGAGACATAGATTGAAATGTCCCGACTTCCTTTGCACATGTGCAGGTACATCATACACTACAACATTTGTGAAAGAATGATTATCACTATTAAAATAGATTTTCCTAACTTGCTGTTTTTTATCTATGTAGTAGAATGAATAATGGTGATCCCAATAATCTGCTATCAGATGATTATGAAGTGCAAATAATCTAGTATGAAGAAAGGAATACTGTAGTTCATCTGGGTACAATTTATCTACCGATTCTTCGAGATCATGCGTCCAGTGTGGTAAAGATTGCAAATTTAATTTATAACCCTCAAATTCGTGGTCCAAAAGTCGCCGGTTGGGTCGTAATTCAATTGTGGAAGGCATTTCACATAAACTGAACTTGAATTGCGGTATTCTACAATAAAAGTAGTAGTACTTAAGATTCTTCTGATGGTAATAACGTATAATCTGTGTAATAATATCTACTATACTTGACGTTTTCTGTCAACCAGTGTTGCCAACTCCTTCATAGAGTAAAACTGTAGATATGCTTGAAAAAAACTGTAGAAAACTGTAAATATCAAATAAAAAAACAGTAAATCTACATCTTTTTGTTATTTTGTAGTATTTAATGATAGTAATGTGATATTGTATTGTGTGAGGTGTTAATTCGCGGAAATCCATAGTAGACGCTTGTCTGCAACATGCATTGACATGTAGCATGCAACCCACGGCTGACCTTTGAATCTGCCTCTCCACTACGAATCTCTATCCAAAGAATTGAATATTGATTCGAGAGGATTAGAAGAACACCTAAGCAATTGTTAATTTTTATTATTATTATTAAACAGACATCGACCGAATGATTTATTTAATATGTCATCCACCACTAACACCGTTTATTAAATCAATTGACAATTACTTCCGGTCCGATGTAGAAGATTTTACTGGAGCTGACTTAGTGTACGGACTACGTAGCAAATAAAAGAGATGACTCCAGCATCTTAATAAAAAACTGTAGATTTCGAGGCCTAAACTAAAAACTGAGTGAATTTCCAAAAAACTGTAGATCTACAGTTAAAACTGTAGGGTTGGAATCACTGCTGTCAACACAGGTGGAACAGAGCAATGAATGAGCAATGTACTCTGTGGTTCTGTGGAACACAGCAATACACAATTTCTCTATGACCACAATTAGCCACAATACCATATCACAGAAATCAGAATCCACAGTAATGTGGGGTGGATTGACAATACACAAGAAACAAATATAGAACTATATGTATATAGAAAGAATATAAAGCGATAGATATTGCAAGAAAATTAGCAACAATTAGTACCTGTATTTTATTTTATATCTATATTTTATATTGTACTAGCTTTTGTCCGCGGCTCCGCCAACATAGACTATACGTGATGAAAAATTAATTTTTCTTTTTGGATATGATTTGTGTAAAATCCTTTCTTCGTCCCGTAAAAAATCACTATGCCGAAGTTCAAGTCGATAGGACCTATGGTTTCAGAGATTTTGTAAGAAAAAAAACTTCATCGTAAACCACAATAATTTTTCATTCAACCCTAACATATCTTTATCGGCCAAAACCGATAATTTCGTAAACATACGCAAACGTAAACAGCCGGATTTGATGACGTAATATTTGCATCCTTAGAGGAGAAAATCAATCAGCAGTCATATCATATGGAACAAAAAAATAATCGAATGTTTTGCTAACAGTATTGCAACTGCGATTAACTCTGCGATACTCTGCATTGACTGCAGAGTTGTCTAACATTAGCTCAATTCTCAAAGATATAAGTGTCAACGTACAAAAACCCAGTGCTGCTAACGCCATCATTAATAAATCGCTGTCGAAGATCAGAACTAACGGAAGAAATCCTCAGAACGGCAAGATTCATTTGAAAACCGCTTATTGTTAATCGAAAATAATATATTTCAGACTTCGGTACTCCCGACACGGCTATTGGAACTTAAAAATAAGATAGCGACAATGGACCAACAAGTCAGATAGTGCAACACTGAAATATCTAGCCTTCTTGAGAGGCGAGATGAAAATCTTATTAATATTCTGGACTGCTTGAGTAACAAATTGAGGGTCCAATATGGGCAACCTATATCGTCTCTGTTCATCGCGTACCCTACGCCGATCAAAAAATCCTAAACTCAAAAATTTAATCGTCAAATATACTTCCAGGGTTTTGCGCGATAACATAATTTCAGCCTATCGTGCTACGAAAGGATTGGATTCCAATGAATTATTTATAAATGGTTCTCCACACAGAATAGATATTAATGAACACATGACACTTAACAACAAACAATGATTTCGTCAGTGCTGTGAAGCTGCAAGAAAACACGAACATAAATATATGGGGTCAAACACGGAAACATATTGGTTCGTAAAATCGACAATTCTCCTACTTTTGCTATGCGTGTACCATAGAATATTGCAAAAAAAATATAATTGTAGCTGTTATACAATAATATCTGATAAGATTCATAACTTAGCAATGGTAGGTTGTAATGATATTTGTTATTATACTTGATTATACTGGTAAAGAGATTGTTTTGATTCATACTATTGTAAGCAGTAAAGAGTAGGGTTGTTGCCATCATAAACAAAAAAATGTGAAAGTATGTAATTATGATAACTTATTGAATGGGAAACAGGAATATATTGATTTCCGATCAAGAAATCACGATTTCTATTTATTATTTTAAGTTTAAATTCGTACTTTTTTAATCTGTATATCACGTGACCAAAAACGCTATCCGCCATGATTATGTCAAGTGTGACGTCACTATCGACTAAACAAAACAAAGTACGACTAACGTGTGATACATTATTGTTAGGTTATGATTATGATAGAGATGGTGTTAGGTTTATATTTGTAAATATATAGATAGAAGTATTTACACTTACATTAAAGTGATCCTCACTTAAGTACAGATCGCTTTTCGTAGAAAATGATTTCGGATCTCGTCTTGCGAGTTCTAACCAAACAGTTCTCATTTCGATATCATTTGGCACTTTGATAAACAATTTTCCAGGGGTTTTAACACTAGAACTTTTACAATTCGTCACTAAACAGTAATGATAACGATTCATGTCGTTTAATAGCGCAAAATATGGCAAGGAAACGCGAATTTAAGTTAATTAATCTAACCTTAGATTTGACGTTTTGTTTGTTTACTCTATAGTGACGTCATACCGAAATAACATGGCGACCAGCGTTTCCGCGGGAATTTAAAGTGATTAAAATTTGAAAGGTGTTTTAGGACTACTTAACGAACGTATTTTGATAAAATAAAAAATCTAGTGAAAAATGGCTATGTTTTAAATATTTTGACATACTTTTCAAAAAAGTGTCAAATACCCTATTGTGGGTAGATATAAAAAAATAGCGAATGTCATTGCATAGGGAGTTGGCCTATAGTGAAATATAGAGCGCCGGCAATACATAATAATATTCAACCATTGCAATATTTTTTTGACCAATGTAATTTTATCTCTATATCTAAATTTCATTAATACAGAGTTAAAATGGAAATCTATGTTAACAATTGCTGTAATTTTTGCAGATGTGATAATTTTATTTTTTGATACTAGGCAATAACTGATTATTTCATTTTAAACATATACTTTTACGCACTTTTAAAATATCATTATGGATAGCTATATGTAATATAACACCAAAATTGTAAGAAACTTAGGACAAAGCTCTAATGCGGAGATCTCGTGATGAGTCAATTAGTCAGTCAATAGAATTTCGTTGAACGTCCACTGGTGCGTTCGGAATTCAGTACTTCACAGGGATCTAGAACTCGCTACTATAGGCAAATTTATGAAGGACTCATCTAAACGGTTTTTCGACATTTCAGAATCGCATCCCAATGCGCTCATCCGCTCGGCAGCCTCCTATATATATATCTTCTTTTATCTGTAGGCCACGGAATGTACTTACCGATCCATCTGGCGCTTTTACTTCAGCAGTATAGTCTCATTGTTGTTTTAAAGTAATGTCAAACGTTTATGAAAGTAACACTATTTTCTGCAATATCACGTACAATCTTAATCCCGTCTTGTCAAATATAAAATCAATTTTATAAAGAACTTTACTTCCACAAAAATCCATTTGTCCACGTATGGATTACCAAATGCGTGTCGTCTATTTTAGATTCATACACCGTGTTAATACGTTTTTTCTTTTTGTAAATCTCATAATAAAATTTTACTCTTTATATATGGAAAATAAACAAGAAATTACATGAAATGGTAGCCTGATGATTCCTATAATCTAAACTTATAAAAGAAAATGTCAAAAAAAACCTAATGAATGGGGAAAAAAAATTAAACACAGGTTGCTGCATTCATCTAAAACCGTATCTAGTTTACTTGTTGTGGCTATAGAACAAGGAATAAAATATATGGCAGTGAGAAAATGCAAATATTTTCACTTTCATTTAGGTTTTTTTGAAAGTAATCGATGAAGATTATTATTTACAAGAATTATTTGGTTGTCAACCACATATCATGTTGATTACACCGGTTCTGGTCAGTATTCGGATGGGTGACCGCCGGAACACTGCGTGATGTTGGCTGTTTTTGGGGTTGCATTCTTTTTATGGTAATTCATAATAAAATATTAATTATAATTTTTTATCATAATATTTTATTACCATTCCTTCATACTTTATGTTGTATTTTTCGTTTTATTACTTCCATATATTGTTAATTTATTTCTTTGTACTTACTATTATTCTTTTTTTTCTTAAAATATTAATTAAAACTCTTGGATTATTTTAGGTCTGAAGAGTATTCAATTTTAAATTTACAATAAATAAATACACAAATACGTGAAAGTGGCATCTATTATTTATTTCATGATTACATAATGTCTTTTTCTATGCACGCAGAGCTATATTCAAAAACTAGTCTATACTAATTTTTCACCGACTAGCCTCTTAAATTTACTCAATTCATCAAACTTATAACAAGTATAATGAGCTTGTATTGATCATGAGTGATCGTACGGTGAGTCATGACTTGCACGCCAACTGTTATCAAAAATATTAACTTTATGAAAAATTATGTTTTTAATGTTATTTATTCTTAAGCAATTATTCAATAATACCATGATAAGAAATAATCTTTATAATAGGAATATAAGATGGTTTTTTCCCTCTTGCGATGAAAAGGAGGTAAAGAATGCATAACGCACATCCGCGCGTCCGTGCATGCGGGCAGTGTAGGGCTGAAACCCACTAAAAAACTCTCCCTGAAGAAATGGCGAGTCGACAGTGCTGTTAGCTGGAATGCTGGGACGGCTTTACCGAACGCGGCCTGACAGCATACGAAGGTGCCGGCGGCGCGTGACATGCCCTATGGGCGACTCCTTATAGGGTCCATCTGAGGCAGTAACATTGCACCCGGGTACGGACATTAGATAGACTCTAACTCTACCATCAAGTGATGGTATTTGATGAGGATATTTAATTTGTCCTCCTCATTTCTACATAAACATAGGCTGTGGGCAAATTCGAAGATTTCCGAGCTCTTGATCGTTGAGAGGACGGACATCATTGTTTTGATATCCTCTCAAAACAAGGCTGCTGTGCCCGTTACTACAGAAGTAGCAAGCGGCGTAAGAGGCCTTCGTCGGGTGGCCTTCCTCGGCGGCACCGGGACAGCCTTCGGGGGCTGATTTTCCCCCCACAGGTTAGTGAATAGTACGGGCACAGGGCGGAATACTGCATCGAGAGTCCGGGCGGAATTTTTGGCCATTAGGGCGGGAAAGTTCCTCTCATCGTGGCTGACACTGGGAGGCATACACAAGAACCGTTTTTTGTCAGTTTTGTTAGTTTGTTTATAAGTAAGTTTGGGGTGCTTTCGGGCACCCTCTGTAGTTGGCCGTGTGATCCTGGCCACAGTTGACACATGAGGGTTTTCCCTTCGCTTCTCGAGTGTGCGGGCACTCCCTGGTCTAATGAGGGACCAAGTACTTGACATATCTAGGATCCGAGTGACAATTCGCGGCCGCGTGTCCAAACCACTGACAGCGGTGACATTGGTCTGGGCCTCCTTTGACCTCAATCCGGATACTCGAGAGGCGCATACTTTGGAAAAGATTCTGAATATTTTTCAGAAACCTCCAGAAACCTAGCCTCGTATTAGAATTTTATTGTAGAGTCTTAACAGTTTTCCTCACAATCATTCCGAATCCACAATTGCTTTATTATTCATTATATTAATTTGCTCTAAAGTATACATAAATCCGCATACACACATTATTTTAAGCTATAGGCATAATATTTCACCTAAGGATCCTTGATAATTCATTACGCACTACAAACGTGACACATAGCTAATGGTAACATATTACTCATGGCTGAAGAATTACTTCCGCTTGCCATACGTGCATATTATTTAAATTCTGCATTTCACAATCACTACAGTGTCTTTAGATCTGCACATCAACAATTACGACATGCACCAAGTCCATATGCTAACACTACCGAGAGAGACACAAGCCTTCACATCAATAATAATGAAGAGAAGTATCAATTCTGCATATCAACAGCTGTGACAGAGGCATTAAGTCTGCATATCTACAAAAATAACTGAGGCATCTAGGCCACATATCAAGAACAGTGACGGAGTCATCAAGTCTGCATGTCAACAACAGTAACAGAGGCATTAAGTCTGCATATCTACAAAAATAACTGAGGCATCTAGGCCACATATCAAGAACAGTGACGGAGTCATCAAGTCTGCATGTCAACAACAGTAACAGAGGCATCCAGTCCACATATCAACAACAGTGACAGAGGTATTAGTCTGGATATTAACGACAATGACAGAGGTATCCAGTCCGTATATCAATAACTGTGTTTGATGTACTTTCTAACAAATTGATACAGTTCAGGAAATCAAAAAGGCGGAGAAACAAATTCGACTTTTTTATCAACACATATATGGTCGTGTACATCATGAAATACAAGTAGGAGGCTCAGTCTATGTCCTTTAGGTATGAAGGTGATGAGTATTTTTACCTCTAGAAATATAAAGTAGAGAAGATTTTTCCTGAACGTATATTTAGCTGACCATTGTTAAATCAATTAGATTTTGGGTCTCCTTTTTAGAGGAGTGTGTCATTTTAACCCACTTTTTTGGATTCTGAACGTGACTCAAATCAATTTGATTTCTACTCAAATAATCTGCATGAGACATTAATGTACCCTTCTTATATTCGAAATCTTGCATATTTCCTACAACGTGCTACAGGGGGTAACAAGTCTCTTTTCTATTAATTTAACTTCAAAGCGTTTCAATCCGTGACAATTTTAAAAGGAACACGTAGTAAATATTGTCGAAAATGTTGCAGGGATATCTGTATGACTAATGTTTCTAGCTCATATGAGTGGTATTTTAGCTCGGAGCCTTAATTGATCTACTAAAATACGTGACAACGCGTCTCATCCCTCCGTCATGAATTTGAATTGAGATGACGCCATAACCACTGGTACTCGCATCTGTATGTAACTCGGTGGGTAAGTTGCTATAAACATGGCTAATACTGGTTCAGTTGTCAAACAATGAATTATTAATGAGCGAGCGCCATCTTGTTCTTTACCCCAGATGAAAGGCTCGTTTTTCTTTGTAAGTCTCGTAGTAGGGGCTGTCGTCTAAGCATAATTTGAAATGTACCACCTGAAATATCCTGCCAAACCGAGAAATTGGCGTACTTGCTTTATATTACGTGGTTTTTGTGAGCTTGCAAGCGCACGAGTTTTCAAAGGGCTCGGCCTAACCTGACTCTGGCTGATAAATACATAAGGAGAACGTCGTGTATGTATGCAAGCACCTTACCACAATCAATAAAAGATTTTAGAAATTATTTTCTGGTATACGACTCGCGCGTTAGCAAGCCCATACGACATTTTAAGACATTCGAAATGACCTTCCGGGGTAATGAAGGCTGATTTATCTACAGACTCTATTTCCATCAATATTTGATTAAGACCCATTGCTATATCTATACTGGTAAAATATTTACTAGACCCTAATCGGTCTATATCAGTGGTTCCTAACCTAGGGGTAATTACTTTTTTTTTTTTTGTTTCCCTCTTGCGACGAGGAGGAGGTAAAAATGTTTATCCTGCACACCCTCGCACCCGTACGCGTGGGTAGTGTGGGACTGAAACTCACTAAAAATTCCTCCTGAAAGTGAAGTAATTGGGTCGGCTATGCTATTTAGTCGGTCGAGACGAGTCGGATGACAAGTCAGACGACTTTGATAGTTTCACCGAGTGCGGCCGGACGGCACATGAGTGCCGACGGCGCGTGACATGCTATGGACGACGCTTGGAGGAAGTCGTCTCGGCATAGGATGTCGCAGGAAACCGTCACGGGTCGGTTCCTTCCTCCTGCCTGGCCGGAAGCGGTTAGCGACGGCCGGTGGATAAGGGAGCTTAGGTCGATGACCTGACTAACGGATAGACCTACTCTAAGTCAGTCATGCGTGTCGTTGACGTCATTAAGGCTTTCAACCGCCGCTGTAAGAGCGTCAGGTGGATCGGTAAGTACGTTCCGTGGCCTACGGATAAGGTGGGTGGGATGCGGCGGTTGATAGTCAACCGCCGCGCGAAGCGCATTGGGATGTGATCCCGCGATGTCGAAGAATCGCTTCGATGCGTCCTTCATATTTGGAAATAGTGGGGAGTTCTAAGTCCCTATGGAGAATTGAATTACGAACACACCAATGTGCATCCGTTGCGGCTCTACAGAATTTATTCTGTATTACCTGTAGTCTATGTAGTGCTTTCGGCGGCGTGAGCGAAGACGGGAGACGCGTATGTCATCACCGTCCTAATGCACATTTTATATATGGTACGTTTATTACGTCTAGATAGTTTACTTTTTCTACCAAGCACGGCCCCGAGCCTTTGTAGAAAAGTGCAGTATTTCTAACACTGGCCTGGAAGGCCTATTCCCATCCGCAAAATTACTAATTGGAAAAGAGTGTCGACCGCGCTTGAGAAAATCGACAATCCAAACCTCAACAGCATTCCCAATGACATCGCGTCTACAGACGAGATTGACTTTGCCATAGGTGCTCTTACCAACCACTTCAGGACAGTGGTCGAGAAGAGCGAGCGGGAGGTTCCGGCATCCTCGGATCGCTGGAAGTTTCCGCCCGATATTCTCGAATTGATAAGAGTAAAAAACGCAGCTTAGCGCCACGCGAGCGCATATCCCACCCGAGTACAGATCCAGAGCGCGAGCTCTCCAACGAAGTGAAAGCTCGCGTTCGGGAATTCCGAAATGAGAGTTGGAGCGACCTCATGGAGGAAATCAAACCATCCCACAAAGCGTTTGGGCAGTTACCAAAGCGCTCAAAACCGAGGATATACCCTTATACCCCACTCAAAACCTGATAATTCAGTGGCCATAGACGACGCGGAGATAGCAGAGTGCCTTGCAGACTCTATAGAGACTCAATGCTCTCACGCTTTCCGCACGACATCGCTCATATCAGTCGCATCGAGGAAGAGGTTCTCCAAAACCTCCCTCGAACCTAAAGATGATCTGGCTCCCGTCTCACTCAGCGAAGTCCAAACGCTAGTGAAATCACTTAATACCAGAAAGGCACCGGGCCTCGATGGTATTAGTAATAAAGCAATCAAATGCTTTTCTATACCGTTGTTAAGCTTACTAGTCGCGATTTTTAACGCATGCATAAAAAATTGCTATTTTCCTCCCGCCTGGAAGGAGGCGGAGGTTATAGGCATCCACAAGCCAGGGAAACCACGCGACCTCCCTGCCAGCTACAGACCGATCAGCCTCCTGAGCGGTCTAGGCAAACTTTTCGAGAAAATTCTCAAAACTCGCCTTAGCGATCACCTCCTAGGGAAAGGCCTTATCATAGATGAACAGTTCGGCTTTCGCCCAACCCATTCTTGTCCACTGCAAGTCCTCCGCTTAGTAGAGTATGTCTCGGAGGGCTTTGAAACCGAACGTAGCACCGTAGCTGTCTTCTTTGATGTAGCATAGGCCTTCGATAGGGTATGGCACGCAGGTCTGATTTATAAGTTATATTCTCTCCAAGTACCAGATCGTCTCATAATCACTATTCAAAATTATTTAGCAAACAGACATTTCACATTTAGGCATGAGCGCACTCGCTCGACAAGACGTCTTATCAGAGCAGGAGTTCCTCAAGGCTCCACCCTCTCTTCTGCTAACTCCGCGTACACAAACGATGTACCGCGACCGTCGTTGTCTGGCGTCCAACTCGCGTTATTCGCGGACGATACCGCGCTCTTTACGGAAGTAGGAATAGAAGCACCCGATTCTCCTCTCCCTCCAGAGGGCCATTGACGAGCTAGGTCAATGGTTCCGGAAGTGGAGGATAGAAGTAAACCCCGACAAATCAGCAGCCATACATTTCAAGTATGGTAAGATTAGGAGTCGACTCATTGTCGACAAAAACACTCCCAATCTTAAAATGTTGGATGCGAACATTCCGTGGCAACGGAACTACAAATACTTAGGAGTTACGCTCGATAAAAATCTACACTTCCGAGATCATATTGAGCGTGTTAGAAATATGGTAATTACTCCTGCGGGTGTAAAACTTGTAGTTCGTGGGGGTAATAATGAGCAGAGCAGGTTGTTGTCTCAAACGCCGAATTTCAAAATGACAATCTGAGAACCTACGCCACCGCCGCCGCCGCCCCGCGCGAACGAGTGCACGCATCTTCTCGTCACCGAGCGAGTGAGCGCCCCCTCTCCTCATCCCATACTGTTACTCAGGTACCTGGTGCAATTTTAATTGTACCGTTGAATTCGTGCAGTGATTTCATTTGTTTTATTGTTTTGTGCACAAACAATCAAAACCCTAACCCCAGAAGCAACTTAAAAATTATACTTCAATATTATAATTTACTTTTTTGGTAAATGTTTCTTTGTTATTGTGGATTTTGATGTTATATTATTTTGATACGAACTAAATAAATACAGGCGTGAGTGTATGTTATGTTATGGTAGGAAGGAACTTAGGTACCTACTTTGTAACTTGGTTTTACAAGTAGGTAATCAACAAGTTATAATTAGTTAATGTGTTAGTCTGGGTGCCGCAATGTTTTTCAATATTTTTATAAGTACCTACTTATCTACTTATTGCTGATGATCTGGGACCTATACCATAAAACTTTATATGTCAACAATTTGTAAAAAAAATGTAATACAAAATTACATAAACTTTACAAATAATTAGTACTCTGCTATTATTTTTACAGGCAAGTAGGTAGTAGTTAAATTGCAAAATATTGCAAGTATGTCAGAAATAAAATATAAGGTGGGTACTTTCATTGATAAATGAACTACCAGCAGAATAGTATTGTAGGCACACAAGTAATTTGTCAACTGAATATGATGAGTTGCTTTCTTTAAAGTAAGTATACCTACATTCAAAAACGTAGTTAAACAACATTAAAACTATCCAACACTGCTGTCACTGTTTATTATTTTCGTGTCTTGATTTTGGTCGATTGTTTTAGATGACATGGCTTCTACATCTGGAAAAAAACATTCTTATAAAGAAGCATTTCTACAATGGGGATTTACAAAGCTTGTTGACAGGAATGTAGAAAAGCCTCAGTGTGTTCTATGTAGTAAAGTTCTTTCTGCAGAGAGCATGAAACCAAGCAAATTAAAAGAACATCTTGAAAAAGTTCATAAGGAGTTCGTAGCAAGGGATATAGATTTTTTTAAGATTAAGGAACGTGCTCTGTAGGCTTCGCGGATGGATTCTTTGGGAAACGTACAAAAAGCAAACGAATCGTGTCTTCAAGCTTCATATAAAATTTCTTATCGCATTGCTGTAAACAAAAAACCGCATACTATAGGAGAGGATCTCATTAAACCTTGCTTATGTGATGCAGTATCCCTTGTAATTGGCGAGCAACATGTGGCCAAGATAAAGCAGATCGCACTCTCCAATACAACAGTTCAAAGTCGTATTGCAGAGATGAGTAGCGACATTTTAGAAACTGTAATTTCTGAAATTAAAGAAAGTTCTATGTTTGCGCTGCAATTAGACGAGTCGACTGATGTAGCTTCGTGCTCGCAATTATTGGTATTTACACGTTACATAAAATATGATAATTTAAAAGAAGAATACTTGTTCTGTAAACCTTTGATCACCACTCGCGGAGAGACGTATTCTTAACTTTAAACCAATTTATTGAAGAAAACAGAATAGACTGGTCAAAGCTAGTTGGCGTCTGCACAGTACGCCTTCCATGATGGGTATTAGTTCGATTCCAAGCAATGGTAAACAAGTCGCTCCTCAAGTTTTGTCATATCATTGTTCGATACATCGCTACGCTCTAGCTGTCAAGACGCTTCCTACTGATCTATTAAACACGTTAAATGATATTGTAAAAATTGTAAATTATAGTCGTGGAGGCGCTACCAATTCTAGATTGTTCAAAGTGCTTTTCGAAAAAGTTGGCGCTAAATTTAACTCCTTCTTGTATCATACAGAGGTTCGCTGGCTGTCACGAGGAAAAGTGTTAAACAGAGTGTTTGAGCTTCGCGAAGAAATAAAATTATTGTTGGATAACCAAAGATCAATAAAAGAAACAGTTTTACTTAAAAATTAAAGATAAAATATTTGTCCAAATGCTGGCGTATCTTGCAGATTTTTTTCTGAAATCAATAGCCTCAATCTTTCGTTACAGGGAAATATGACGAATATTTTAATATCGCCAGATAAAGTAGCAAGCTTTATTCGCAAATTAGAATTATACAAATGTAGAGTTCAGGTTGGCGATATGACAATGTTTTCACAAGTTTGTGAGCAACTGGAAAACGATAAAGCTGACAAAATTACATTTGAAGATTCCGTGGTACAGCATTTGTCGTCAGTAATAAGCTCACTGCAACAATATTTCCCGGACATGGATAACCGTCAGTCCAACTCTTGGGTATTGAGACCATTTTGACTGATGATAATATTTTAAAGATGAAGATGTGTCAGCTAAAGTAGATTTCTTGGGCTACGTGAGGATTGCACTTTAAAAGTTGGTTTCCAAAATTACGTCCTATGTACATTTTGGAAAAAGTAGGTGTTGAATATCCCATCATAGCAGACAGAGCTTTAAAAATGTTGGTACCGTTTGCTACTACTTACAGGTGTGAGAGTGGTTTTTCAACTTTGGTCACACTAAAAACAAAGGCCAGAAATCGTCTCAATGTGGAACACGATTTGAGATGCGCTTTAAGTGAAACAAAACCTAACATTACCAAACTTGTAAATGCGAAGCAGTACCAACCTTCGCACTAAAATTATAAATTTGTTTTGTGTTTTCTAAATTTTAGAAATTAAAATAATTGCATAATACTTTATCAGTCTAATAATTAAATAAATAATATACAATATACACACATAGATAGATACATACTTATGTATATAAATAACACTCAAACACAAGCATTCATCATACCAATATTTCCCTCAACCTCAACCTTTCAACTGACGATTGTAAAATAACTCCGAAGTTACTTTATTTTTAAGTAGTTATTATTAAATTTATTGGAAAAACCTAGCTTAAAAATGTATTTTTTTGTAAAAATGTCTAAATTTTTCATGTGCAATTGTTTTTATGTTTAATAAAGTCTACGTATTTACATTAACACGTATTGTTTGAGTTCACCGTTGGGAGGAGGGGTAAAATTAGTGACCCTAGTTAGGTCATAAGGGTAATGGACCTAAAAAGGTTAAGAACCACCGGTCTATATGGTCTTCTATAAGCGGAAGTGGGAATTTATTTTACACGGTAATGGTGTTGACAACTCTGTAATCGACACATATTCTATCAGTACCATCTTTTTTTGACAAGTATCACTGGATTTGCATGAGCTAATTTCGATTCATGATTAATATTCTTACTCAACAAATAGTTTACAATATCACAAATGCATAGTTTTTCATCATACGCTAATTTATAAGGCCTGTATTCGACTGGTTCATTACTAGTGAGTGTTTTTTTCATCTATCCCGTATTTATAAAAGAGATTGTAGTGTCTGCTATAAAGAAGTTTGAAAATTTATTTATGATCGACATAAGACGCACTAACTCTTCATTTTTAGTGAGGTATTAACACCATCGGTTCCAAGTTGGTTGTCATTTACCAAAATCTCGTGTGACCGTGTCAGTATTTGAACACCGTTTCTTGAAATATAAAAGACACCATCACGATCTAATTAATACATCTGTGCTTATAATGACAGGCGTACTCATACAGTTATTTGGCACTACATATAAATCGATTTTAACAGAAATATGAAACAATTCTAATATGAGCGTGACAAATGAAGTACTCTCCATAAGTTGGCTACCTATATAACCTTTCAGAGCGCAATATGTTGGCTTTAGGTCTACGGTAAATACGGTAAAAGATTCGCTAAAATCAAAGAAGTACAAGAACCGCTGTCTATCAGTATATCTACCGGTATGACCTGAATTACCGCACTCGTTACCTTGTTATGAATTTTTATATCGGCATCACTTATCTTCTTGCAAAAGTTAACATTGTGTTAATTTAGCTTGCATTATTGTGAACGTTGCTTCCCAAACCAATTATTAGCGACATGGCCAGTCTTTTTACAAAATGAACACAAGTGTTTTTTTCTTATTATTAATAATGCAATACGTCCGCTTGTGGCCTATCTTTTTACATTTAAAACATTTTAAGTCATTATAATGATATTTCTTAGTATTATCACATTTCATCATATCAGTGCTCTTACATTTGGACGGACGAACAGGATCGTGGGTACTACGGAACTCATACACAATTTCGAGTACAAATTAGCATTCGTCGCTGCAGTCTTAATATAATCTGATATACCCCTTAAAATAATAGTAACGATTAATTCATCGGATAAGCCTCTTACCAACCCTAGCTTTAGTTACGAACGCCGAGCATATTCAGCATAAGTTATAAAATTTTTCGAATCGCGGATACATCACTTTAAATAAAATGTTAGCTATAACAATGTTTCATAGACAAAGCAATTTGAACTCACGTTTAAAATTAAACCAAGTACGATAATTAGTTGAGCATTCATTTACCCGTACGCACTCGACGCCTTTCAAACAACTCCCTATACACGACAAGTACTCATTGTTATCCCAACCGTTTGTTTCACTCGCTCTGTCCACTTCTTCACACGAAACATCAATGTTATATACACTTGGGTCGAAATTAGTAATAAAGTAATGGTTTGTTCTTACTTTGGTCAACGATGCCAACGCCTCTACTGTCCTGTCCGCCGTGTCCTCACCCGCGACTACATTGCGCGTTCGTAACTCGTCGACGAATTAACGCGAAACGCCGAGTCAATCCCAGTCGAGAACACGGGGGACTGCGATTACGGTGGCGGCGGCGTATGCGATTGCGGAAGTAAAACTCCCCAAGGTCCAGCTCGAGTGGCCGTGACGGTGCGGCAAAACGCACTAATAATAGCATTCAGTCTATAGAGGATAGCGCCTAGTAACTCCCTATCCAAGTCTCTTTTACGTTTTCAATTACGCGATTCAGACATCTTGCTCTACAAGAACTGCATAAGAATTAACTTCAGGAAACAGGTAGCACGAAGTCTATCCCACTTCTGATATCACACGTGGCGGGGTCCGCCCGACGTACCAGGCGGGTGTGATCTATACTCTAAATATTTAATTCGAATTGTGATAAAATTCGTATTAAATTTACATTTTAACTCACTAAAAACACTCACTGAATCACTATTAGAAAATCGATACAGTAGTCGAAAACACTTGACATTAACAACCACACGGGCACGAAAACGAAAAATGCGCGAGAAACGGTAAATTACGGACGGGCGCGAAGTGGTGGGAACGACTGTTATCCGCGAGGACGCGGATCGCGAAGTTGCGAACGCATTGAAAGGCGAATTTCGAAAGTACGATAGCACGTAAACCCGAAAATTTGAGATCACGTACATGATATTTACGAAAACAATGCAAGAACGCAATCGAAAATTATTTCTGAGAATAGTGTGAGGTAGGCCGTGTTAACAGGACCAATCACCAAAAAGCTATTGCCCAGAATGAATATAAGATGGATAAAGAATTCAATTAATCCATTTTATATTACTGCAACTTGTATAAAATTGAGAATATAAAAAATCATTTCAATTTTTTCGAAGTGTGGTATTGAATACTTACAGTGTTACATTCAACATTTCTAAAATTTTGTGATTAGACTAAAATTAAAACGCAATACCTATTTATAATTTGATTTTCAATCTTATTAATATATTATTATTACACATTTTTCATTTTAATTATTTACACATAGTGCTATTTATTTTATATATTTTTAATTAATTATTATATATTTTTAAATATAATTACCTATACATTTAAAAATATATGAATGAGATTACTGTATACGTATACTTAATTATTGTGATATTGTTAAAATTGAATACACTTGTTAAAAGTACAACTTTGGATGTTCTAATGACTTTGTCTTTTAAATAAATTTCTACAACTTTGTATACATCGACGAAATTAAATAATAGCTACATATTTCATAACTTAAAAATATATTATAAAATTAAACATAATATTTATCTCATTTGATACTGCAATAAAAAAAATACTAAAGAGGAAAGCTTTAGAAATAGTGCTCTTTTAATATTGCTCTATATTTCACGCACTGTATCCATTCAATAGTTATTTTCTTTGATCACATAAGTAGTGCCGTTTATACGAAAGCATACGTTTCGATATATTGAACAATTAAGCATTTATCTCAGTACCTTATGTGGCATTTATATTTCGAGTATAGTCTATGGTTTTAAATTGTGCATTTCTTATGTAATAGTACACTATGGTTTCTGGAGTCATGGAAGGGCGGGAAAGTGACAGACGACTTAAATTAGAACTTGTCAATAATGCTATTTATTCATTGACAATTTATCATCGACTGTGTAGAAATTTAAGTACAAATTATGGTTTTAAATATATTTGATTAGTACTTATATTTGTTTTTGAGTACTTAATACAGAGCTATAGCTAGTAGGATGAGTATTGTGAAAAACACCGTTTATCGTGATATTTCATTTTCAGACGAAACTCCCGTGGTGAGTATCAATACATTGTAGAATGTCAATTATATTGTATCAGATATATACTTGTTTACCTCTGCAACAGTAGTTCTCAAAAATGTCTCTTCTAAATAATGAAACATTTTTGTGTCTATCTACACTTTTATGTTTTTCAGGAGGAATTCTACAGTTTTTTAAATGTTTCCCAAATGCATGAACAATGTGAATTACTTCAAGAAAATGTCATTAGATGTAGGAGCATAGGTATTTTGAAAAGTCAAAATGGACATTATTATTTGTCTGATGTTAGTATTAGTAATGTTGTTATGTACATTATGTTACATCTATATACCTAAATGATATTACATAGGAAAGCCTTTTCTGTTTACTTGTAATATGTAATCTTAAATAAACCATCTTCACAAACAGATAAACGAACAGGAAGAAGTGTCATCTAAAGGAATAATAATGTCAACTGTATATCTCAATACTTCACCAAAATCAGCTGTAATTCCATATCCCGTACAAGTGTTTGGATATTTGCAATGGAGAAAATTACCTGTGTTATATGTAAACATATTGCAAGATATGCGATTATCTGTAGCAATTATGATGAACAAGTTAATGTTAAGCATCCAGAAAAAACATTTGGCTAGAACCGTTTCACAAAATGCTGTTGAATCTGAAAATTGTTTGAAATAACCAATAAATGGTTTAATATTTTTTCTTTTTGTTAATTAAAATCTTAAATTTCATTTTATACTTAAAACAATACTACAAATGCTGGGAATTAACAAAATATTTATCATTACAACTAGTTAGCCCAGTAGACTATGTTCTATCTGTTCTGTTGTATATGTCTGCATTTTTACCTATGTAAAATGGAATTAATTTCTTTATCTTTTATATCCATCATCTTGCTGTTAATCTTAATCTCGACCTCAGTTTCGATTTTGATCCTAGTACTACTTCCAATTTCAATTTTAGTCATGCTGTTTTGATTTTGGTCACATTCTCTATTCTAATAGTGGTCTAGTTTTCTATTCTGATTCTTTAATTGTTACTGGTCACACTAGTGACTATTGATAGTTTCATAGTGGTATATTTTCGAATTTATTTTATGAAATAAATACATCAAATATAAACATAGAAATGGACAAGGAAAATTTGTTCATTGTAGTTAATTCAAAAAGGTTTTTATGGAGAGGAAATCTAAAACAATTACTTATCAAATGTAAATAGATAGAAATTAAATAAACAATATATATTTATTGACTTTGTTTTCACAGCTTACTTGTTGATATTTAATCACTATAGTAATTGAGAATCCCTTTACAAAAATTTATTAACAAGTGCAAGTGAGTACTACTTATTGGTGGGACATAATGTGAGTAAAAAAGGTTACTATTGTTTGAAATTTTTTCCTTCTAACGATGATCACTAAGAAAGAACTAATCTGTACTAATGCAGGTATAGGTATAAATAGAAATAATTTATTTATTCTGATTAATTTTTATGATAAATGAAATCTTTAAAATTTTGCTTGTTATCAATGTACCAAAATCATACACCTGTTCTTGTGTAAAAATTAGAACTCCGTTTTCAACCTACTAAATGGCAAAAAAAACATTTTCACATTAAAGAACTATATTGAGGAAACGTGATTCCTTCTTTGGATTTATGATTTATTTATTTATGGTTTATTAACATTTGATTGGTTTATGCAATTATAAATACTACATAACACCATTTTTGAACAATGATTGACTTTTCATGTCTCAATGATATTGATTAATGATTGCCAGATTAATGGCATGCTATGGCCTAGGTGTCACATAATTGACAACCAATTCATATGCAACTTCTAGTACCTATTTATTCCTATATTCATGTACTTAACTTTTATATATGTAGTAAAGGATGCATTATGTGTAAACAAATTTAACTTGTATATAATTTGATAAATTTTAATGAACTTAACAACTGGGAATTGTATGAAATAGATATAAGACTATGATTTGATTAAAAATTTTTTTACAATAAACTTAACAAACCTTTATTAGAAAGTTCTCATAGAAGACTCCCAAATACTATTATATTTTTTTCCTGCAAATGTCCAAGTTATAAAAATATATCTTCACTTGATCTATAGGATTTAGATATTAACGTTATTGCTAATAGTTATGATTTCTATTATGATTTTTATTATTTAGAGCCATAATTCCACATTGAAGTCACTTTCCATAAGAAAATTAGAGGTATAACAATGTATGTAAGCGTGGACTAAGGAAAAGTAGAATATAATTTCGAAATACAACTTTAAAGTTTGATACGTCAATAAGACATTTATAAGACTTTATCTTCTAGGTATATAGATAATAAACAGACTTTGTTGACATATTGTCATTCTAGACTATGGTAAGTGCAAAGATCTGCTACTCTGCATAAACTCAGTTCCAGGGTATATTTGATGTATTCGCCCATACTTCCATTATAAAGGAGTTAGATAATCTTTCTTAAAGACTACTATATCTCTAGATTTTGACGATTTCAGTATTTTGTGTGCTATAGTAACTCACATTTTTAATATTCACTTCCATCGCTCCCAAAGTTTGTTGATACTGCTCAATTAAATAGTATCCCGTGCAAATCTTGCATTCATGCAGGACAATCGATAATCGGCAGGGTGAATATAATGGAGAAAGATCATTGGAGTCAGGCGATAACGACATTGGTAATGAATTAAAGATTCCTTCAATTTGTGTAAACAGCATATTTTACTCCTCCAAACTAAGATAGGCATTTTCCATGATTTGTTTTGAATGATGTTTTATATTTTATATCAATTTCCCAAAATCCACTAAAAGTGGAAGAATAAGAAGGGTTAAATGAAAATCTTATACCTTCCTCTTTGCCAAATAATTATAAGGAATAAATATTTGATTGCAGTACCCTACTTATCGTGAGTCCACAGAATGGTTTTTTCATCACAAAAAATTGTATGAAGTTTACCCCTTCTAGATATGAATCTTTAAAAACCATTATAAGAGCTTGTACACTATGATACTTAGTCCACTTATGATTTCCAAATGTAGTGTCTACTTAAGTCTTTTGCCATGAGCTAATCTGATACCCCACACCATATCAGATTTTGATATTTGTTTTTCCATATTTTAAGTTTCAGGATTCATGATTGATACTGCCTGCACCATTGCTAATTTTATAGAAGTGTGGACAAAGATAATTTTGAAATACTTCACTGTTCGGTTGTGATATATTATGTGTAGTTACAATAGTAATGAATTAATTAATTGCACCTCTGTCACAATTCATAGCTTGCATTCTATTGTTTATGCCTATTCTCAATGTGTTTTCTTATCTTTGTTCATTACCAATATGCATTAAGCATTCATATCAGCTCTAAATCTATCAAAAAAAAAAGAAATTAACTGTAAGTTTTACTACATCCAACATGTCTTCATTCTAAACACTGCTGACTAATTGAGCTAAAAAGGTAGGTTACTGTGTAAAAATTGAAATTAAAAAATATCAGAATATATATATTTTTAATTTTAATCAACAAAAATTTTGTTTTACTTCTAAATTGTTTCAAAAAAAAAATAATTTGATAGTTTTTTTTTTTGCTATAGTATTCCAAAGTAATTTTTATTTTCTAAAAATTTTCATATATCACAAGATCCAAGTACCATAGCAAGCAAAGGTGAATAATCATAAAGCATATTTGTTATTGTGTCACTATGAGCTAAAAGTTAAAGAACTAGTCACTTTTTAACTTTTATATTTTGAAAGGTGCATAGGAAATGAAAGAGAACTAAAATAAAAAAATGCATTTTTAATATCCTTAAGAAATACAATAACAAGGTGTAAAATTATAATTTACAAAGCCTTTTCTCCACATATATAAAAACATTTGTTTAATATGCAAATGAGAACATCCATATTCAATTTCAAATGGAATTTAATAAAAAATCAAAGCTACATTTGGATATGCTTATATATCATTTTTTTTTTTATAAATAATTTTCGGAATGACAAGGCTTTAAATTGTATTGCTACGATATTAATATTTTAATCAAAAAAATTTGAAATAGGCAAGCATATGTCACAAAGAACTAAATAACCTTAATTGTAACTATGAATGTTATATTTTTTAAAATATATAACTGTTAAACATACTCATTTGTTGAAAATTTGAAAATAAAATGAAATGAAAATGAATGTAAATTCAAAAAATTTCTATGAATGAGAAAAATAAATTATATATCAACCTTTTAATTATATTTTACTTGTTACTAAAGGTACAGTAGATATAGTTATATAACTTTCTTACCCAATCAATTCCACTAAAAATAACCTAAACCTCATCAAATTTTTAATGATATTTTTCATTAAGTTTGCTCACATTCATCAATGGTCTTTTTGTGTGACAGACAAGCAACCTTATCAAATTTAAACCAGATTATATATTTTTGAAATCCCATGGTGTGTTTAATGTAAAGAATATGGAAACAAATATATGAATAAGGAACTTTTCTAATGTTTTCAGTATAAATATCTATTACTAAGTAATACATATATATATAGCCATCTTTTTTATAACTATTTGGCATATTGCAGATTAATATTGTTTCCTTACCGTGTTAGAAATAATAATGATATTTCAGGTCACAAGTTGATAAAGATTTATAAGAAATGGAACCTCCAATCGGTATTATTGCAGAAGTCATAGAAGTTTCTAGCTTTAATGGCCGTTTTCATAGCAAACACCTATTAAACTTGATACTTAACATCGCTGAAAAGTTACTTTCACATCATTTTCCCTTTGTTAAAATTGTAGTTTGTCTCCCCTAAACCATAGACAACTGACGGATGCAGGGCGAGTTAGCGGGAGTCAATACAAAAAACAACAGTGCCACTAGACGATCGCGGCTCGAGTACGTGGATACTTGGGTGGAACGAAAACCAGACGAGTGCTGAACTCACTATATCTCTGGCTGTTCGAGCACGTACAGTTACCAATTTGGCTGTAGTGGCTTTTAATTCAAAATCATCCATGTTCAAACAAATAAATAAATTACTTGCTATAATCCTTAATTAGAACATGGTACGAAACGAAGTATGTGTATGATTAGACTTTTAAGGACTTATATTACAAGGTACAGTACTATTACACCTATCAAGTATGAATGTTTTGATGTGCGACAACAGTTTTCATGAGTTGATATTTACACATCATTTTATTAACATCAATATAAATGAGTGACTATTCTGGGAATGGATTCTTTAGGAACAAGAGGACACACAGATTTAAAACATTGTGAATAATTTCAGTTTACAACAAAATGCCTCACCATTATATTTTTTTGAGTTTATTACACCGTAATAATATGTTACAAATTATACATAATTATAATTTATGTAACTTTTCATGAGCATTTCATTTTCATTAAAACAAATAGAATAATGAAGATTATGCAAAGGAACTGATAGATTCAAACTTTAATCACTGTCAAATTTTAAGTAAAAGAGAAATAAATTTATAAACAACTCTCAATCCAATTTGCATTATGTTAATTTTGGTATCAACTGAAGATTGCATCTTGTTGCTTTTCAAGTCAATGATACACCATTAAACATAACAGTGTGATCTTCAAGCTAAAGAGCAGTAATATGAGGCCGCACGGTTCTAACATTGTCGTTTACGTCGAGTGAAGTTAAACAGTCCACTCATAGTATCCAGAAGTAGAGGACAAACACTAGGATTATTACAGCACCTGCTGTAACTTTCACCAGCATGGATTTAGTGTTGAGGTATGTTGCATCCTTTTTGTATTTTTGTGACATCATGGATAAATTTTGGGTCTTGGTGTCAAGCTCTGAAATAATAAAAAAGATGGTCAATTTAAAACATATTTTTAATTTTTATATTACAATTTTGTATGTTAGAGAGATGTTTGCCCAACAAGGGATATGCAATAGCTTAAATAAGTATTTCATAATTCAGATAAATCTACAATTGTCCAAAGATGTTTTAATAATTTTTTCTGGGCATCAGTGATTTTAGTATCTTTTGCAGCATGACTGCTATTGCAAAAAATGTGACAAATAGTTCTAAAGAAGTGGTTTTATTAAGAGCGAACAAGATGCCAAAGCAATGTTTCACTTGAAGTAGTCAAATATGATGTACACAATTCAACTATGTAAATAACATACAGCTTTTACAATGTATTTTTTGCTGTTATTAATTTTTTTGTAGTCAGGGTACTATTAAAACTCCTCATTAACTATTAAAATTCAAATAAACTGTTCCTTCAATTGTTCTTACATAAAATAAAGTGTAACAAGCAGCATTTTAATATGATTCTGCATGTTTAATCATTGTTTTACTTACATTGTTGGAATATACGCGCGCCGTTTCATTTTTGGCATAGAAATATTAAGCTTACTATAAATAATATGAATGTCGTCATAGTGAATAATTATTAAGAAATATCATGAATAATTTTACATATCAATGACTACGCGCGTTTAATAATACTTTTTGGTAATGACTTTCTAATTATAATATAAACTCATATATTGAAACTAGGTTATTTTACATCAGATTAAAAAAAGAAAAAAATTACTATAAACAAAATAATAATAATATAACACAAACTCACTCCTAATTCCCATAAGGGTAAGTAAGGACTATAGAGTTCCACACGGTACAATCTTTGCATATCTCTCTTGCCTCACTGACATCCATAAATTTTTCATGCAAGCTTATCAGTTGGAGGTGCTTAAAGTTTGGCCTTTTTTTAATATGCCACCAATATGGTCTGTATAGAATTTTTTTAGGGTGACCCTTGTTGACTTTTTCATCACACACATTCGCTCTATAGATTGGCTTTGTCAGTCTATTTTGATTCATCCTTTCCAGATGGCCAAACCCCCGCAACATACCTTTTTCTACTCTAGTCACAACATCTTTCAAACCACACCGCTCTTTAACATCACTGTTCTTTCATCTATCTTTTGGGGACACTCCACAAATACTATGCAGCGATCGCATCTCCAGTGTATAAATCTTACTTTCATTTTTCTTCTGCCATGCCCAGCTTTCACTACCATACATAGCATAGGGATTAAAACACCATTTTGGATAGCCGAGCGCGCTTGTCGTGAGACGCTCCTATTATGCATAATAACAAGCAAGACCCCATTCACTTTTCTTTCGATATCTCTGTCATGTTCACCATCATTTACAAACAGACTACCCTGGTATACAAACTGTTTCACTTGTTCGATTTTCTCAATTTCTATAAGTATATCGCCTTCAGTCGTGTTTTCGCCCTTTTCAAACACCATCAGCTTAGTCTTACCGAAATTTACTTTCTTGCCCCTTTTCTTAACAGAATCATTCATTTTATTTATCATCTACAGCCTGCATGCCGACGGCGCAAGGATTACTTGGTCGTCGGTGTACAGGAGGCATTTAACAAACAGCTCATCCATCTTTAGTCCACATTCATACTTTTTTAAATCATGCAGACAAATATATTCATGAATAGGTTGAATAGCCACAGTAAAGCTACACATCCCTGTCTGACACCTCTGCGGATGTCAAACCAGTTAGTGTATGCCCCATTTATTCTGACGCAAGCACTGGAGCCCCTGTATAGGGATTGTAGTGCCTATTACATTCGCTACTCACACCATGTATGGACAGGGTTCTCCATAGATCATTTCTTTTCAATCTATTATAAACTTTTTCTAGATTTACTAAAATACAGAAATCCTTTTGGCCGCTGGCTAAAAACTTTTCTGCAATGTTTCGCAGAGAAAAAATTTGGTCCGTACACCCCATCCCTTTTCGAAATCCTGCTTGTATGTCCCAAATCTTGTTTTCAATCTTATTCACAACTCTTTTGATAATTATTTTTGCATACAGTTTGCTAAGGATGCTGAGGAGGCTTATAGGGCAGTAATTTTTGCAAACCTGCCGTGAGCCTTTCCATTTATAGACGGCTACAATGGCTTTACACCAGTCATTAGGTACGCTATGGCTTTTCTAGCATAATGGCTTTCTGTTTACAACTCTTCAAAAAAATGTAACATAAACAAAAAAAAAACTGAAGTACTGACAGACACCAATGTCTTAATTTAATAAATATGTATGTATGAACATATTTTTAGTTTTTCATTATAAGAAATGTGTGTATTTATCCCCTTGGTCTATTATATATAATGCAATAAAATTGTTCTCAAGGAGTAAATACCAGTTGCATGACAGTTGACATGCACCATTTCTTCTATACAACATAGTTTTTGAGAAAAATCTCTGTGACCAATGAATGGATGGATGACTTATTTGGAGTCTCTTTTTCGGTTTAAGGTATGAAAACTTAAAATGAGATTGTATCACATATAGTAATATAACAGCTAACCAGAAAGTACTGCTCCCCTTTGCAACACATCATCAATGTTCTGCATCATGATGCGCTGGACGTCTCCGAGCTGACCACCAAGCGCAGATGCAGTGCCAGCGCGCCGTGCACGCGCCCCACCCTCCGCATACTGTCGTCGTGTGCGCTGCATCCACGTATCGAATTCTATGAATGTATATGGACGAGTTACTGTGTTCACCTGTAAATTGCAATACATTATTAATTTTATATATGAGAAAATTTTATGTGAGTTGTAAATAGTCATGAATTGGGTATTATGATTTATATTCTTTTATAATGTAAATAATATGTAAATTCTTTTATATGAAAAGGTAAATTTGCTTGTAATAACATTTTGATCTATAAAATCATGAACCAATTGACGAGAGTTCTACAACTTCTTTATTAATGTAGAAAACTTTAATAAAACAGTTCATTGGAAATCTATTAAATATCTATTTATATATTGGTAACATAGTTCACTAGCAGTGGTGGCAGAATGATGAAGGGGAATTGCTTTTGAATCTGAAGATGCTGGTTCAAATTATCACCAAAGGCCAATCAACCGATGAATTTTTAACTCAAATCAAATCAAAACACAGCTATGCCTAGGAAAATATGTATAGACGTTGGCCCCATATGTTGTCACTGTATTAGTGACAATAATTATTAATAACTTCCAATCATTGGGGCAGCATGAAGGAATTAAGGTTTAAACACCTCAATATGAATAAAAAAGAATATATCGGAAGAGTTGTCTTAGGAATGTGGTGATAAAAATCTATCTAAAATTTGCTATAAATAAAACATTTAACTACATTCATTCTACCAAATGATTTCTAAAAATTGTCTTGATGCATTGCCCATTCCTAACCACAGAATGGAATATGTTCTGAAGGGTGAATGATTACAATATTTTGAAATATGTGGAACATTGTGAAACTGCTAAATTAAGTTGTTATGAGCATACTTCAAAATTTACAATCTTAACACTAAGATATTATGTACAATAGTTCATATGTACAATAATTTCTTTCCTTTCAGGTTCAATAAGTTTTAATAGTCCGGTCACTTTAGACATAAAAATAGGATCCAATTAACAAAAATTAGGGGCAAGCTGAAAATTGGTGGAGACCTTGGGTTTACCATTCCAAACAAAACCTCAAAAGTCCCCATCGATCCCGCGTGTGCGTTTCGAATTATTTGGGGTCAAAGGTCAAAAATTGAGGTTTTTTGGGTTTTTCTCGGAAACGGTGAGTTTTTTCGAAAAAGTACTTCAGATCAAATTTGTAGCTTTTTAAATTCTCTATAAAAATGGTCCTTATGGTTTTCTTCAAAAAACTAACCATTTCCGAGATATCGCCATTTTAAGTGTCATGTTACACATGATATGCACACATAAGCCACGTACATAGGTATTTAGGCATCCAAGACAAGTAAATATCCATATTGTGTCTTTCTTATGTATAATACACTATTCTATTTAGAATATATCATCCTAAAAACATAGACCCATAAGATAGTCAGTCCCTAACTGAATCCCCTCTACCCTTACGGTCTTGAAAACATCTGCGTAGTCTATTGTCCGCATGGTGTCGTTCATATACCTGCTTCTTTTAGTGTGAAACGTTTGGTTGAAGTGAATATACATATTTTTATGAGCGTCTACCATTTACGTTATTTGTACTGTTAAATATTTCAAAAAAATGTCGAACTTTTGCTTTATTTGTAATAAACTTTTGACTGAAAATACAACAGTTGAGGTCAGTCGTGGAATGCCGGCTTTAATCGCGGCCAGTGTCGCGAGAGGTGATGATTTTGCTGTGTTCTTAAGAACTCAGAAATCCGTTACGATTCACGTGGATTGTCGAAAAGCGTACACCCGGAAAAATTCTATAGTTGCTGTTAAAAGACAACACGAGGAAGAAGAACACACGGAATAAAAAACAAGTACAACTGTCGTGTCTTCCTCCTACATCCGCATCTGCCATACAACATTTTTATCGGGTCTATTACCAAGTTCAAACTTGGCTAGATAATGAACTAAATCCAGAAGACTGAAGAAGAAATCGAAGACATGACAGTTGAAATAGAATTTGGAGACTCGGATTAAACTATCAAGAAAAATTGAAAACTAAAGTAAAATTTAATAACAGTTATCATTATCAATTTCCATTATACATTAAAAAAAGCATTTCCTTGAAAATTACAATAGAGCAGTTCGTGGAGTAGGCCTATTGGGGAAACCACGTTAAAAAAAACGCGCTGAGTACACTACCTCACAGGTGGCGTGGAAATGTGTGCATATCATGTGTAACGTGACACTTAAAATGGCGATATCTCGGAAATGGTTAGTTTTTTGGAAAAAACCATAAGGGCCATTTTTACAGAAAATTTGAAAAGCTACAAATTTGATCTGAAGTACTTTTTCGAAAAAACTCACCGTTTCCGAGAAAAACCCAAACCTCAATTTTTGACCTTTGACCCCGAATAATTCGAAACGCACACGCGGGATCGATGGGGACTTTTGAGGTTTTATTTAGAATGGTAAACCCAAGGTCTCCACCAATTTTCAGCTTGCCCCTAATTTTTGTTAATTCAAATGTCTATAGTGACCGGATTATAATAGAAATATAAAATTTTCCAAATTCAAATTATGACAGAAATGTTATTATATTAAAGTTTACATTTGTAGCATGTGGATTTATCTGTAGTTGTGATGGTTATAAGGATATGTTTAAAAATAGTACAATTTTGAGTTCTAATGCATGTATAAATGTTTTGTTTATTTATACATGTTTTTCCCAGTAAGGTAGGAAAAGCTCAAACATTTGCACATGGTATGATATTTACATATTCCTTTTCTTCACTGATGTCCGAGAATTGTTTCACGAGAGCTCATTGGTTTATTTTGTTTTTATTATTGACATTTAACTTTGTTGACTTTTTCTTCATTATTTCATAAGTAAAAAGTTACAATAAAATCTTTTTACTTGTGCTGTTTGTATCTGACTAGTTTTGATACCAATAAATGATATAAAAAATAAAGAGTAAAAATGGTGTCCCGCCATTTTTCTATCCATCAAAATTAGTGAATATAATGTAGAAGTTTGATTCATTATGAATTTTTATTCCTAAAACTTGAAAAATACGACACAAACTGCGAAAAAATTGTGACGTTTATGCACCTAATGGAGTGTCGGAAAGAGTGACACAAAACTGGTTCAAGCATTTTCAGTCCAGTAACTTTGATGTCAAAAATGAACCTCGCTTTAATCGCCCTGTTACAGATAAAGTTAATACCATTTTGAAAAAGGTCTAGTAAGATAGGAATATTAATTATTACGACATTGTTGAAGAGCTTGAGCATTGACCGCAAAACAATTTTGACCCATTTGAATAAAGCTGGATATACAAAAAAAGGTCAATACTTGGAGCAGAATCTTTTTCAACAAACAAGAGAAAAAAAATTGGTGAATGACAACCACAACAAAAGCATCTAGTGCAATAACTAGGAAATCACATATACCCACATTATAATAACACTTTGTGGTAATAAAGATCAAGTACCAGTTATGTATATCAGCACCAAATTTAAATGTACTCACTGATCAAAATGGTTTTATATTTATGTTTTTAATTACAAAATTATACTCTTAAAAACCCTTAAATACTCTTAAAAAACTCAATTATTAACCATATCAACACAATTATTATATCCAATATCTTTTAATTGAAGATTTTATAACATTGATGACATCCTTGTATACCATACTCAACCCTTGTGTGTCAGATTTAAAGTTCACATAATCCAGGGCTCTAATGTAAATCATTTGACTAATATTCCTCTTCAAATAATTATTATGTCCTTTGTTGTCAAAATGATGTACCACTAAGGCTGTGTTGCACTGGACACTAGTTATTGTGGTCGTCCCTCACCAATTTTTTTTCTCTAGTTCATTAAAAAAAGATTTATATTAATACTTTAGATAAATAAATTGCAATGGAAAGAACAAATGCCCACTGTGTGTAATTGGATTTGGTCTTGTTTTGTTGTTCACTGACTCAGTATCATAAGTCAGAATTCTCAACGAGGATGTTAACCTCAAAAGTAAATGAATTTTTTTTTTATATTAATTATTTGTCAATCATATCTTAAATGCACACGATAACAGTTATTTAAAATATACATACTCTATGGGGAATACAATTTATGGAATTGTTTTGGTATAATTATTATAATTCTTTTATATACATATCATGATTATCTAGCTATCTATAACTATGCCTTCCAGAATTTTCTGATGAAGTTGGAAATGAACCAACGAAACATTGAAGTTTTATGAATAAATACAGTAGAACCTTGATAACTCAAACCTCGGTAACTTAAAAACCTCCATAACTTCAAAAAATAATATGTTCCCTTCCCATCAGAGCCCAAAACCTCTATAACTTAAAATACGCAACCTCTATAACTTAAATAAGTAATCTCTGTATTGACCTTCAGTAACTTAAAAATGTTTCCACAACCTCTATAACATAAAATTGTTGGTCAATGAGTCATTTTGAAAGAGTGTGCAAAACAAAAGGTTTCGGTATTTATTGCTTGCACGTGTTCACTAGTTAAATTGTTAACGTAAACAATACATGTCACCTATTGTTTGCTTCTTCGAAATTCTTTAAAACTTTGCGGCAGTTAGCCTTAAGACTTAAGTAAGCCTTGGATCGTAAGTTTTTGATCATAAGTTTTTGATAATAAGTTTGGAAACATCTCTTTACTTACTGTGTGACAAAACTGACTTAAAATGAGTTCAAAAAGAAAACTAACAACACTCACATAAAGGGTGGAACAAGGGTACATACCTACCTCTGTATTAACCTATCCCTAACATAGACCCTTGATAACTTAAAACCTCTATAACTTAAAATATTTTGTGTTTCCCTTGGACTTTAACTTATCGAGGTTCAACTGTAACATCTACTCATTTGTCTAAGTTCGCAATATCGTGATTTAGTTATTCAACATCATGGCTGGGATGTATCAAAATATTTATCATGCTCACTAAGTGTTCAGTCTATAGCTAAATGTCAGCATCTCACTCTCTACATGCAATTAAAGTACTTAATTAAAAAAATCACTGACCCTTTTGCCGTACTGTGTGTAGAATTCTTGAGCGATTTCCTCCAAGTAACTAAAAGCTAATCTCTTGCTGTAATTACGTTCACACAACACTAGATAGCAAATCTCATTTTCAATTAAATAGCTGGAATAAAATTAATTATTATTTAATTAATTACATATTGTGAAACAGTGACCTATTAAAAAATCAAAATTATTATCAATATTGTAAACAAAAAATAAATTACAAAATAAAAAAAAACAAAGCTGGAAGACTCACTGAAATAAGTAGGGTCCTGTTTCAATGGAGCAGCGTGTTGGAGATTGTGGACCTAGTTTTCTAAAGAGCATTTTTGCTTGGTTTTGGTATTCTAAGATATTGCATCCGGTCTGCAAATTAAATTAACATGAAAAAAATCTAAAAGTGAGAAACGTGCAGCTTGAAGATTAACAGTAATCGACTTTCCCCTATTCAATAGCTTCTTAAATGTGAAAATAATTAAGTTCTAGTAATAAAAACAAATAATTCTCTTCATTAAATTACAATCAGTCATATTCACAGTACAATAAAAGTTTATGAATATAAGTTGCAGCTGTCACTTCTCTGTGTATGGCTATCCAGACTATAACCAAATTCATTTCAATGAAATGATCTTTTTATATTAGTAGTTCTTTCACATTTCAGAAAAACAGAATTATTTATCTTTTTTTTTATTAAGGTTCTTCATAATAAAACATGGGTGTAGACTCATTACATTCCAATTGGCCTGAATCAAAAAATAACAGAAACAGGCATGCAGATTTTATAATATATTTTTTATCATATTTTATAACTAAAATGTTGTTGTAAAATCTGTTTGCTTATGCTGTTTGTATCTCTCTGGTTTTGATACCATTAAATAGATGATCAGTATTAAAAAAAAAGTAAAAATGGTGTCCCACCATTTTTGTGTTTTTCTGTCCAACGAAAAGAGTCAATCTTTATTGAATTAACTTTACTGAATTAATACCTCACACAATACAAGAGTGAATCTAACATACAAGTTCGACACATAATGAATTTTTATCAGAAAAAGAGGTAAAAATGTGACATGAACTTTACCAACTCATAGAAATGGACACTGAAAACCTGCACCATGCAAAGGAAATAATGAAAGAAAAATTAAAGGAAAATAAGAATCAGGTGAAAAGAATTTCTTTTAAGAAGAGCTCGACACTATCTAATGTATATAAATTTAAGATCAAATACAAAAAAATGTTGGACACTAGTTACACATGAGAGAATTGCAAAGACAAGAATAAGCTATGACAGTAGTAAATAATAAAATTGGGCTGCATGAAATCAACAAGGTTGTATCTAAACTTTGTTGGTTTTCACAACGGACATTAAAAATCTAGTTATACTCGATAAATTCGCTCAGACAATACAAGAGTTACTGTTACAGGAACTAAAAAATGAACGACATTATCACAAAGAAAACTAGAGATTACAAAAATTGTGGCTGATCTTTACCAATTTTCAAAAATGGACATTGAGAATATGCACTAAGCAAAGAAAAAGAAGAATGAAACATTAACAGAAGAAATACATTAGGAAATAAGGATTCTTTCAAAACAAAAGCCCGACACCACCTAATTAATGAACACTACGTTAAGAGCTATTACAATAGAAAGAAAAATTAGACGTCCTAAGTACACATGAGAGAAAGACTTATAGACTGAGCTACTACAATAGGAACCAAGAAGAAGAGGCGACTATAGTACAAAGCAAAACGGAAACTTAAATGGCTGTCGATGAAATTTTTCAACTCCTTAACAGATGATAAAACTTTTCACCAAACTTTGAAAGTAAACAATAAAAGACTGACTGAAGAAAAATCCAGGAAGGATTTGTTTAAGAGCTCGACACCATTTACTCAACTCTGCTTTAAGTTCTTCTACAATAGAAAGTTATTCACACTTGGGAGACTTGCTTAACAATAGTTTTTACAACAGGAACCAAGAAGGATAAACAACATTATCACAGAGTATAGAAGAAATTAGAAAAGCTGCAGATGAACTGTTCCAACTCTCAGAAATGGACGTCAAAGCCTACACCAACTAAAGGAAACGAAGAACAAAAGAGAAACAGAAGGAACATACCCTCCTCACTATATTTATTGATACATTATAGTGTCTATTACCTATCTCAAATCCAGTTTCTGGCTAAAGGTTGCACGAATACCAGCTGGCTCTACACTTCCTTCGGTGTATCGGGACTTGTCATTACGACTGGCTGAAGGTTGAGTGATGATGATGATGATGATGAAAAAAAGGGAAGAATGTGACACAAGTCATGAAAAAATTGTGACTTGCATTGTTGGTAAGAGTAGTACAAACCTGATTTAAGTATTTTCAGTCTGGTGATTTTGATGTCAAAGGATGAACTTTGCTCTAATCAACCTGTTACAGATAAAGTCAATACCATTTTGGAAAAAATAAAGCAAGATTGGAATATTAGTTCCTACGACAGAGCTGAAGAGCTGAGCATTGACCACAAAACAATTTTGACCCATTTCAAAAAAACTGGATATACAAAAAGCTCGATACTTGGATCCCACACGAGCTCATTGAAAGAAATCTAATGAATCATGTACTCATGAAACAGGCTGTTTTTGAAAAGATTGATCACTGATAATGGAAAATGGATTATTTACGACAAGAACATGCTCAAAAAGACCATGGTCAAAAGGAAAACAAGCTCTACAGACTATAACAAAACATGGATTAACTCAGAATAAATTGATGTTGTGTATGGTGGGTATAGAAGAGCCTTATTTATTACGAGCATTTACCATAAATTCAGATCTCTACTGCCAACAGCTCATGAGACTCAAACAAGAAGTAGAGAAAAAACAGCTGGAGTTGATCAAAATAAAAAGTTTGGGTTTTTACCAATGATAATGCCAGACCACATACATCTTTAGCCACTCCGCAAATATTGAAAGAATTTTAGTTGTAAAGAGTTAATGCATTCACGATAACACTGACCTTGCACACTCAGATTTTTCATCTGTTTCGATCTCTACAGAATTTTACTTATTTCCCAGAAGGGTAGGCAGAGATCATAGATTTCCGCACTGCACAAACTTTGCATATCTCTCTTGCTACAATGACATTCATCAATCTTTTCACACAAGCTCGTCAGTTTTGGATACTTCAAATTTGGTCCTTTTTTCAGACAACAGTATTTCTAAGGTAATTTAAAATAGAAAAAAATATATAAAATCAAATATGCTCATTTTCATTATTTTTTTTTAAATCTATAGAAGTATCATGCCATGCCCTGTTCAGGTTCAGGAAAAGTGAATAGGCACACATGTTAAAAAACCATTCATTTTTAGATTTTGAAAAAATAAATTTTTTTTTGTTATATTTGTATGTATGTGTATTTACCTATATTTTTAGAAAATAAATAAAATAATCTACTCAAACATAAAAGTTTATTTATTAATTATAACTTAAGATTAGAAACTTGCACAACCAAGGAAAAGTACTTGCTGCGATTATAAAGCTAATAAAAAAAAGGCTAAATTAATGTTATTTTAAGTTTTCAAAACTGATTGACAAGATTGATTTTCTAAGCTATATAATGTTGTTATGAAGCTGACAAAATTAATCTTCATTAAATTATCCATGGTATGCAAATTTTCTCATTTTCATGTACTAGCGAAAGTATAGCAATAGAAATACAGTATAACCTCGATAACTCAAACCTCGGTAACTTAAAAACCTCTATAACTTCAAAAAATAATATGTTCCCTTCCCATCAGAGCCCAAAACCTCTATAACTTAAATAAGTAATCTCTGTATTGGCCCTCAGTAACTTAAAGAAATGTTTCCACAACCTCTATAACATAAAATTGTTTGTCAATGAGTCATTTGAAAGAGTGTGCAAAACAAAAGGTTTCGGTATTTATTGCTTGCACGTGTTCACTAGTTAAATTGTTAACATAAACAATTCATATGTCACCTATTGTTTGCTTCTTCGAGATTATTTAAAGCTTTGAGGCGGTTAGCCTTAAGACATAAGTAAGCCTTGGATCATAAGTTTTTGATCATTGTCCTGGAAACATCGCTTTACTTACTGTGTGACAAAACTGGCTTAAAATGAGTTCAAAAAGAAAACTAACAACACACATACGCTGATGAAGGGTGGAACAAGGGTACATACATACATATGTACATACCTACCTCTATATTAACTTATCCCTAAATAGACCCTTGATAACTTAAAACCTCTATAACTTAAAATATTTTGTGTTTCCCTTGGACTTTAACTTATCGAGGTTCAACTGTAGATGCAGGTCAAGACGTGAAAAAAATGTATCCATCATTTACAAAGAATACTTCAATTTTTGTAGATATTATGAATTATCTTGTACTAGAATGTGAAATTTCTGCAATATTTATCTTAAATTGTTGTTTAATAATTTGCACTTGTTGAAAGAACTATATACAAATAAATTGACTTCAAGTATCCAAATCCATAAGTATTAATATCTTTTATTCATTCTGCACGTTTCTAATTTCAACACAAATAGTAATAAATAAAAATAACAAAATACTTCGATTTGAGAAGTTCATTATGAATAGCACATGAAGTTAAATAATACGCGACATAGAGAACAAAAAACAATATAATTTTCTAAAAAATAAACTATAACAAACCTGCTCGTCGTCTTGCATAGTGGCAGCAAGAGGTAACCCGTCCACTACTCGCGCTATCATTGTCATTAAAACCATTTTGTATTATAATGTTTAATTGTTCTACGCACAAACATGAATATTTCACAATTTCGTTTATAATGTCATAGAACGATGATTATTTTTTTCATTTCGTATTTTGACTCACTCATCAGATCTTGACAGTTAATTATTAAACGACACGTCAAAAACGACACACACCGACACGTCACTTCGGTAAATCTATCTTCTCTATGAAAATAGTTTCGTTCCTAAATGCATAGCCAGTGTAATGAAAGTGGTTTTATTTTGGACACAAAAACCTTGCTCTCTCCTACTACAAATTATTAGAAATGCCCGAAAAATTTAATTTGAATAGAAATAAAAAAAATATAGTGATCACAAGATATATTTTAAACACACAAAATCCCTTAAGAAATAAATTGTTATAATTGAGGTTGTACGTTCAGTTTTTCGGTATTCATACCAGGGAAGCGATTCTCGGATCATGTGAAATTATGTCTCATGAGGAATTTTCGTGTGAAATTATAAACGTCAAATAAAAATACTAATCATATTTTCAACTCAATTTCCAAGTTGTGATAATAATTGTCAAACGACATATGTCAATCTGACGAACAAACCTTATTTTGATGAATACATAAATAACAGTTACTGAGGCATATCTCCCACAATCTTTATTACCGATTAAGGGGCCATAAGCCGTAGACCTGGCCCAATACGAATTTAAGAACTGCCAAGGAAATGTAACGACTTTCAGATCCGACGACTTGACAGGCTCTCCGAGGCACGTAGCAAATGGTTTTAATTTGACGCAGGTCAGCCATGTTTTTCGCCCGTGGAATCGCGTTTCTACAGCTTACCTTTCCAGCTTCCGCATTTCAGCTATTCTCCTCATCTTTTTTGGGATTCTATTTTAGTAAAAGTGTGATTACTCATGGATATTTACATATCCCCTAACTAATTCTTTATCATTCCAAATCAACTCAAACTGGCATGTTGAACAAACACGTTACTTATGACCGTTTGCCTATCTTTTTCACATATGCCTTGAAGTATAAAGTTGAAATTAATATTAAATATTTAGATTTGCGGTCCCTTGCAACTGTAAAAAAATCAATGTAAATAATAAACAATAGGGCAATATGTGCCGTATATTTTAAAACTCTCAAGAAAATCATAACCTATCAAGTAGTTTACCTTGATCGAGAATCATGAAATTTGGCAAGAAGCGAAGTAAAGGGAATAATTCGAAAATAGTTAATTTGCACTTATTATTACATACAAAATATTTTTTCGTGATTATAAACTTACACTTGCAATTAGAATATAAAATGAGATGTAGACCGATGTATGGAAGAATATATTTTAACTTTCCGCCATAAAATTTTAAAATTTTCGAAAATTTTTTGTTATATCAAATAATTTGATTTTTTTAAATAAAAATTTTTACAATCTCAGTATCAACATCTTGCCAGTATTGGTATTGAAAAGAGAGAAAAATAATTGTAACCTTTGCTGGATGATATTTACGCACATAATTAGGTTTGTATAGAACCCTCGGAATGCGAGTTATATTTCCATTAATTCTTTATTTTTTCTTCTATTCAACGTCCACTTTATAGTTTTTAACATTTCAGTGCCGTTCGTGTCCATATTAATAAAACTACAATAACGTAATTTCTATTTTTGTTAGTACATATTCTGAAATTTGAATTTGTATAATAAGCGTATTATCTGCTTGACGTTAGCAAGAAACCTGAAAAATCCACTCATTCCACATAAGCAATCGAGATCATTGAAACCTATATTGTTATAACTTGCATTGAAATATGGAAAACGTAAAAAACATTCATTGCGTAATAACACGAGTACTTCGTTATTTAAATTCTTACTATTATGAAATTAAAATGAAAAGCAAAGACTCAAATAAAAAGAGGGTATGTATTCAATTATAATGTAATAAAAAATGCGTTACGGAACCACTAAAATACTTTAAACTGATGACATTTAACTTGTGAACGCACTGATCGCCAAAAGAAAACTAAATCGTTAGCGCTCAACTCCTAATATATATGCCTGTCTGCAAATGGAGTATTTCATTTCTAGTGTAAACAAGACATAAATCAATTATAAAAATAAAAACTTAAACATGTCATGTCCGATATAAATCAACATGTATCGTAATCTGGGATTTCCTGACCAAACAATATGAACTAAAAAATATAAACAACGTATTTCGAGATGAAAAACTATTGCAAGAAGAAAACTATTATATTATTTTTTAAGAACAGAGTTATTATTTCGTGTATGAGCGTAATTCGTAACAAGTTAAACAGCTTGTGTGATGGGGCCGATGTACTTCTTCAATTGCTACTCAAAAATTGATACTTTGTTTATTATTTTCGTACGTGCCATATTTTTGATTTGTAGTTGTTCCAGATGTTTTGTTAAAAATATTTTGATTTAATTATGCGCAATCCTTAATCATGTATTCTTCAAAGGTTTTTTAACTTTCTATGAAATGGGAAAAATTTTCATAAAATAGGAAAGTTACTGTTGTCATCTCAATTTTTGAAAATCGAGTTTTCATTAGACCTAAACATTTTAGGGTTCTAGGAATCCATCTCAACCATTTTCCGTGTGTGTGTGTGTATGTGTGTGCGTGTGTATGTGCGTGCGCGCATGTGCGCATGTGTATAAACCTTCTATAACTTTTGAACCGATTATCCGAAAGAAATGCACAAATGAAATGAAACAAGCGGAAAATTTTAGGGATGGCCTACAGGGTCAATCGTTTTACAGATTTTTTGTATATAGACATCTATTTATAGTGTTATTATAGCTGTTAGCAGCGTTTCTGTACGTGTGGATAAAAATATTGTTTAAGATTTTGTTCTTTATTAAAAAAAACCTGTCCCTTCATATCTATTTTCTCCTCCTCACCAGGTCGCGCCTTGCCCATGGCTTTGCCCTATCCTTCGCAACCTTAATCTCTCTGTCTGCCTTTTCCTTCCCCAAGCAAAGCGAATAAATAGATAATTAAGTATTTTTTGTTATAAAACAAATAACTAAAGTTGTTTATCGCGTTAACAAATTAAATTGTTGACATTTTCCTTTTAAGTGTATAAAACCTGTGTCAGGGATGGACCACTTTACGAACATTCATTTAAATACAAAACTATATACTAAGTAACTTAGAATCAAAGAAAGTAGAATTAATTTCAAAAACTAACTTATAGAAATAAACATATGTATGTTTATATGGTGAGTGTACAAGATGATGAATGCTATTCCGCAGGAAACATTTTTCTTAAATAAAACGTAGATTATTCAGCGCCTGAATAATATAAAAACCATGTCGATCGGTTGCTACATAAAAGCGGATGAAATAAACAGACACACTTTCGTATTAATAATTTTATTTTGTTTTAATGCCGGTATAATTATCCTGACACGTACATCAGTATAAAACAATCGTTTCGTTTTTCGTTTCAGTTCGTTTTTCGTTCTTAGTTTTGATCGTTTCGTCTCAGAGAAAAATATGGACACGCCGTTTGTGAAAGACACAAATGGCCAATATATTTTTTCTCTATTCGTTTCTCTTGTACAAGATTTGAGTCATGCTCGATTAATAAGCTCAGGTATTATATTGAGACGAAACTGATTCTGTATCTTATGTAGAGTGCAGTATAAGTTTTACACTCCTGGTTGATCATCATTGTCGAAATTTTGAACGTCGTATTTCTTAAAAATTAAACCTGACTTAATATTTAAAAGTATTTTTAGCAAGAAATCGCTCGTCAATTTTTTTTAATTATAAATCGAAATCGTTCTTTCCTAACACAATTTGAACTAACGTGAAAAGATTAATTATAGGGCTATGATTTTTTTAAGAGTACTCGTTTGCTTCAAGATTCAACTGCTCGTTTTCAAAATGCTCCTGGTGAGATGTTGGTTGCGTTCCTCTCCACGACGAGTTTCGTGAAGGCCCTCAACTGCGATCACCGAGAACGACGTGGCTACTTTCAGGCAGTGAAACCGAAAAATCACCTATGAAGGGATTGAAGTTCATCATTTGGACATTGGTATGAGCTAAATTCGATAACTTTTACAACAGCAGAGTCAGGGGCCAATAGATCGTTTAGGATTATAAAGGATGCTGTAGATGTATATGTGATTTGTGTTTAATTTACTTCCAATCTGTTTTTGAACATTTTGACGTAGAAGAAAATCTTGGCGTAGTTAATATCGTAGATAGTTTTTAACAATACTCCCGCTTTGATTATTAGCGACACCTATATATCTCATTGAAGATGTTGTGCTTCAGGAGCTTTCTGTGCATGACATTTCCAAAGGCCTAGACACAGATAATGTCTCCTTGTTGCGAAATTGTAGAGAACGAGAAGAAAAGCAACTAAATTGAAGTGTGGTACAAATCATAGCGTTTTTGTCCTAGCGAGATCCAGCGTGTGCGATTCTAATTAAAGATCAAATGTAGTTAACGCTGAGCGGTCACTTCACTTGTGTGCCTGATGTTCTAGAAAAATTTCCGAGAAACGACTGAAAAGCACCATTATACCACGATAATGCTTTCCAGCACACCGCAAATAAGAGATAATATTTGATTTCTAAAAAAGTGAAGTTTACAATTCGAGCTGCATATAGTTCAGTCCTTAAACCATGGTAAGTCTTTATCTTCCTAAAAATTCCAGATTTCATGAGAGTTTCGACTTTTTTGAAGCCAGAGGAGGCTATGATAACATGTTGAATTGTTTTGAAACATGATTTTGGCGAATAAAGTAGGTAAATTGCAAATGAATAATCGTAAAACATAAATGTATTATTTAACTTTTAAGCTGTTTTCTTTATGAGTTGTGTAAAATATTTAGTAATTGTTTTCTTTTGAAGGGCAGAAGTTTTTTCTTTCTGTTTTATAATTTGTTTTAACTGAAGCAAAATATTGTGACGGAACTAGTGCAACTGAGAAATTTTATTAGAAACTTCAAAGCCGTGACTCCAACGCCGGCGGTGCTCGGATTAGGGCACAACGCTCTCCTCTCAGGGCCTGGCGCCCAGTAGGGACCGTAACGCCAGAAGCGCACACAGCCAGTTGGTTATTTTCCATTTCTCCTACGATATTGTGTACGTTTACTTTTTCAAAACGATTTCCCATTTGCCCCATATGACTTGTTTTTAATTTCAACGCCGCTGTTGGAACCATCGCACTCGTTTGAAGCGTAACCAAATCGGCCGGAAGCGACCGTTCTACCTGCTGTCATACGAGGGTTCTGTATCTTCCGCAGATAGAATTAAGGAGCTCGTACAGACAAAGAAAACATAACAATCGTTTCATGTGGATATTTTATTAACATTATCATCATGCATCGTAATTATGTGCTAAAATCATTTACACTTATAACTAACTATACATAGAAAAATAACTTAACTAGGGCGCAAAAAATATGTTATTATTTTGTATTTGCAAACTTAGATTAGATCGTAGATCATCCGTCCGACATTGGCCGCGATCGTTGTCAGAGAGGAAATAAACAAAGACGCCGGCGCGGCCGCCCAGCGGACCGGCCGCGCCGGCGCACTCCGCGGCCGGATTAGCGACACCTAAACAATAAATTGAATGGAGATTACGTATTAAAATTCATTAGCATGAAACAGACATATAATTTAATATAAAATTTGAATAACGTCGAATTAGCGCTCAGCGGCGCGGGCGCGCATCCGCCCGTCACAACCGGCGCGGCCGCGGCCGGCGTCGGCGCCGCGGCCGCTCTTCCGCCTCGTTTGGCGCCGCGCGTCACGATTCCTTTTAATTAATTTAAGACACTAAGACTAGGCTCATGAAACAATTCGAACGATTAGCCGAGTGCTGTCAATTATCTAGTATATCAGAATTTAAGTACGTATCGATTTATCGATTAATTACAAACTTTGAATTTGTCAACAACATCAATTGGACTATAAATTATGACGTGCGAGCATGTTTCACATGTGCTCAAACAGCGCCGGTGCCCGCAGGCCGCGATCGCATCCTTAATTTCATTATAATAAAATTGTAACCTACAGAACGATTTTTTTTTCTAAAATAAAGAGTCGCGGTGCACGCAGGAACCTCGCGGCGCCTAGGGCGCGGGCGGGGCGGGGCGGGGCGGCCGGCGCGTGCGAGGTTCCCGAAGGCAGCCGCACTCGTTCAGCGAACAATAAATAAGTTAAACGGTATTTACAAAGCGCAGGTGAGCCGGCCGCGCGCCGCCCGCGCCGCGCGCCGGCCGGCCGCGTCTACATCGTACGCAATTCCATCTAATATGAGAGTCGGTCCCTCGTCTTAGCACCCATTTTACTTTGACATTCGTTTCTTTAAGGCTAACTCTTCGATTCGAAGACTACTTACCGTAGCCTGTTTCCTTTAACTTTAAAAATTAAATTATCATAGACATAAAGTTTTTCTATATTTTATAATTGTAGAACGGTATCGATTATCACAGCGGATGCTGAGGAACGAATAATTTAGCGAGAATTCAGAAAAAAAAAACAGGCCACGTCCTCGAAAACGTACACGATACAACAAGTATACAAATACGCGGACGCACAGCTCCCGGTGACGGCGCGCGCGACGGGCGCGCGCCCGCCGCGCCGCGCGGTGCTTCGTTCGACTCTTTTATCGCTATCTAATTAAAAATATTATGATTCAACATTGGACCTCAATCGTAATTAATTACATTTATAATATAAATTCAGGTAACAAAAAATGGGCCCAGGGGCGGCAGGGAGGGGCGCGAGCTTGATATGCTGCGCGCTGCGCTCGCGGCGTCGGCTGACGCAGTGATATGTGGCGCCGCCGCCCCGGGCCCGACGCTTCACGTAAACTTTAAATAATCCAACTAAACTAGAGCATGCCCACTGAATGCACGCTTGCTGTAAAAATCTACACATAATTAACGAAATCGACGCACTCTATAAGTTCAAACCGACACTATGTTCACTTAACAAAAATTGGCAGTGGGCGTGAGTGCGGCTTCCGGTGCGCGAGCGCAGCGGGCGGGATGACCACGCAGTGCCGTCACCCGCAGCGGATGGTCCGCACTAACAACGGACGAGCGTGAGCGCCTCGATGCTCGTCTATATATTTGTTTTAATTGTAAATTACCGAACAACATATTATAACGCATCATCGCGTGGTAGATAAATCCATCTATAATTTAGAAACGATGTATATCTATGTATCTGTACCTGCGCAGCGGTGAGGTAGGAAGTTAGTCTGTGGGAAGTCCGCGACGGCGCACGCGCACCGTCGCGGTGCACAGAGACGCGTCGGAAACTTTATAGATAAGAACATTAAAAATTCGTATAGTCAACATTTTACAAAAATCACTCTCGTTCCTCGCACCTAATAACATCTAGCAAATTTAGTGTTTTTCAGAATCTCTCTAAAAATATATAGTTTTGAGCAATGTGTCGCGTGTATAAAGGAGGAAGGGGCGCTCATGCGAGCGAGCAGTCGATCTCGACGATGTCCTTGGGCACGTCGACGAACTGGTAGACGAGACGCTGGCCGTCCACCTTCGCGAGGATACCGCGCTGGTAGTAGTAGCGCAGCGCGCGTCCCATCGTCTCGTAGTTCATGTCCGGCTTGTTCTTGTGTAGGCCCCAGAGCCGTGACACCGCCTTTGAGTCGACGAGCTTGAACACGCCCTTCTCGCGGTTGGTCCATTTGATGTAGCGCGGGCAGTACTCACGATCTTGCAAAAGCTTCAACAGGAACTCCCACAGGTAGGTGGTCGAGCCCTCGCGACTTTTGCGTTTGGCGCCGGGGGTCAGCGGCGTGTCGGTGCGCGTGCGCTTCTTCAATTTGAGTTTAGCGTGGTGTTGGTGCCGTTGGTACTCTCCGAAGTCGAACACCGAGTACGACAACTCCTCGTGAGGTGCCAACGGCGGCGGGGCGGGCGCGGCGAAATGGTGCGCGGGCGCGGCGCAGGCGCCCGCCGCCCCGCCCGCGCCCCCGGCGCCGCCGCCTCCTCCACCGTATCCGCCATATGCGTAGGCCTCGCGTTCGCTCACGCTCACTGCAATAAACAATGCTTATTATGAGTAACGAAGAACATGCCAAGAACATGATTTTAGTTTTATAGCTACCGGTACATTGCATGTTACCCTGCATTGAAAAAATATTTCGAACCGAGTTCGAATTAAGCTCGGTTAAATATATTTCGTTGCGATAGTCGAGTAATTGGTTGTAATAACAGATAATGTGTGTAGTTTAACCAACTGAATCAATGAAATCAATATTTGTGTTGGTTAAGACAACCAAAATACATGTTTGCTCAAAATCGACGACGCAAATTCGTTACATTAGTCAAATTTCGGTTGGATTGATCATTTTTTCCAATGTGATAACGATGACGAAGTGTTCGTATTCTGCAACTGTATAGCGACAGAGGCGCGCCGCTGACCACCGAGGCCGGCGGCCGCCGCGTCGTGACGGGCAGCGGCAGGATCCGAAAAAGATATCAAACTAGTCTGTTCTGATAGGCTGTTATTACCCGTGCAAGTCGAGTAATGTTGAACATTTATTCCCTAGATCCTAAACGGACCACAGATAAAGCTCTAAATTTCGTTTCTCTGCTTTGTTTTTAGGATGTAGAATTTAGCGAGTATGTCCGTGGTGCGGGGGCGGTGCAGAGCCTCGTAAGCGTAGGTCAGGTTCAGATTGCGTTCCACCGTTTCGCCAGTGAGAACACACTTTTTTAAAAGTGAACCACAAAGTGGAAGGACGATAGTTGTGTAATTTCGTGATATGGTTGTCGAGGGAAGAAAGAAATCTAGTTAAGAGACTCGGTGGTGGTAGTAATGCTTTCCTTTTTAGGTGTTCCTAGACCTACCGTATTATTATCAGTAAAATTTTGTTCATTATTATACTTTATGAAGGAACTAAAGATGTGTCGCGGTTTCATTTCGAACGGTCGAATATCAGTACTTATAACAGAAAAAGGTAGAAGATGTCGCAACCCGCGGGCGGGCGAGCGCGGGCGCAACAGGCGCTTCCTAATCAACAGGCTGCGATGCGATACCGATAACGGGGCAGATACACCGTCCTAGTTAGGCGGCGGGGCGGGGGCGGGCGGGCGGCCACTCCACTCGCGATAGCGGCCGCCTTGACCGCATTGCGCGGCCCCGGCGTCCCGACGCTCGCGCCCGCTCCTCGACCGCGGCCAATCGGCACGAGACCGCTGCGCGCGATAACATTAAGGTGACTAGCGGTGTCCATTAAAGCATCGATTTTCTCAAACGCACCGACAATGCGAATTTTATACGCACATATTTTCGGTAAATTTCATCCGAATCGCTTGGAATTACGCAACTTTTGGAGTCACATATTCTAAGGATGTATCGAACGTAAAAAAGCAAATAGCTCGAATTATCAACAGGGGATTGTGAATCTGATCCGTTATAATATGGATTCTGTAACAGGCTCGCATTCGCACACGGCTCGAGTGATGCGCGTGAGCACTTCCGTAACACAAAATGTGACGACCCTCTTTCGCTAGTCCATAGTCCTCTTTAAGGGCGGAGTCCTTTTGTGGTAAATGAAGCAGCGAGATGTTATCGAATCTCGCGCACGAAGCGCCGACATTCGCGGAGGGCGGCGGGCGGCGCGCGGCGCGCGGAGGGAGCGCGCCATAGCTAATATTATCTAACGCGTTCGCGATGATTTCGCGAGTTACCGTGCGGTTGTTGACCGTATTGCGTAATAGCGCGCGGGCCTCCGGGTCGTGTTTTGGATCTCGCTAGCCGTAAGTGTCCCACGTAGGTATAATGTTTCGCGCCGTACACGAGTCTCGAGCGGAGGGCGCCTCCGACGGCCCGCGCACCCGTAGGCGCGGGTCACCTACACGTGAAAGCGCCGCGCCAGTACCCAGTCTGAATACGACGCTACAGATCTTTCATAAAATCCATTTGTGCAAAACTTCTACGAAAAACTAGTTACCTAACTTTTTAAACGAGTATATATTTTTCGTAGAAGCCCCTTATTGTCAACAAACGTGGCCGTAGTACGTCACAAACATCGGAGAGGAAAAGTTTCCAATGATTCTGTCCATAATGCACTTTGAAAAATAAACAAGGAGTGCGTCAAGGGACATCCGGTAGACGTGAAACATCAAAACTGTTGAATACTGTATTATTATAATTGGAATAATTGAAATACGATGAGGTCGGCAGGGATTGCGAATGAAAAGAAGAAGCTCATGATTTTCGTTAACCACATTTAATATTACATTTCATCAGCTCGCTCTGTTGCAGTAGCGCCTGAGTTTGTTTCTCGTACACTATCCTTTGATTCTATGAAAGTTACAATTGGTAGATGATAGCTAAAATATTAAACATAAATTTTGGATGTAATATTCACTATCACTCATTTTGGAAACTTTGTAATGACGAAATTTCAAAAATAAAAATCACTGTTTATTATCATAAAAAGCTTCATCACAGGAGGAAATACACGATCAGACGCGCTCGGGGTAGGACAAAACTAAGCGTCTCCGAATTGTGAAACGTTTGGCGATGCGTGATCCCCTGTACCTGCGCACAGCGCTAGGCGCAGACGGCGTAGGCCAAAACTAAGTGTCTCCTGAATTTTGAGACGTCTAGGGTTTACTCCAGACCAACGCGCGTATAGATATTTCTCATCAAAGAAGAAAAATGTGTACATATTGAAATTAGGTTATTTTACGTCAGATTAGAAAAGGAAAAAAGTGATTAAAAACAAAATAATATAACATAAACTCAGGCCAATTCCCAGAAGGGTAGGGTAGGTTGAGACTATAGATTTCTACATGGTACGATCTTTGCATATTTCTCTTGCTTCACTGACATCTATCAATTTTTTCATTAAGCTCGTCGGTTTCGGGTGCTTAAAATATGGACCTTTTTTACATGACACTAATTTGGTCCGTATAAGAAAAACAAATATTCCTGAAAAGTTGTTACAGTTCTTTTTTATTTTCTGAAAATTCATTATTCATAGAAGGGATTAAGCAAGGAAGCTTAAAAGCTGTTAAAATTTAAAACCTTAAGGTTAAAAAAAATTGCTTATATGAACGATTGTACCTACATTAGCATTAGAAGAATATATTTTTAATGTGGTATCCGAATAAAGTAATCGGTAACGATGACTTGTACTCAAATGGTTTAGGCGACGAGCGCCAAGCGGCCGTCGCGCGGGGAAACAGCAGAAACCTCAAAAAGAAGAAAAACGTCCCTCGCACGGCAACACTATATTTAGCTCGCATCTACGAGCCGCGGGCATGGGTAACCTTGGCGCGCCGGAACACCGCCCTGCCTGCGCTCAGTCCGAGGACTCTCGGTGTCGTTTCAAACGACCGGGTGCGCGGCGAGCGGGCGCGGGGGGCGGTAGCGAGTCCGACCGGTTTCTGCGCAGGCGCATCCCGTGCTTGTAATAAATGGGTTACCCACAAACCTCTTGCAACACAAACGGCGTGAGGGCCCGTGCTCGATCTGCACGTCTACGTACCGCATACATTTATTTTCGCGTGAATTCATAATATGATCACGCACATCACATTCGATTTATAAACTATATTTGAGGCATCATCATATTAAATGTATTCATCTAATGTAATGCTCATGAATATTAAACGGATCATGCCTCCTATTCGGGTGACCGATAATTGTACATGTTGTCCTACTTCTCCGATACCCGAGAAAATGTTAGTGTCCCATAAGTGTCGTAGCCTATATACCTGTGCTCAATAATAAAGTCGGGGAATAAAATATCAGTAAGAAGCTGGGCGCTGAGACGTCCGCGTGTATCGCCTCACGCGCGAGTCGCCCGCGGGCAAAGGCGCTTCAGGAAAAACAATCAGTCGGTGAAATTTCCCTTAGGCCGCTTGTCGTGCGATAAAATATGCATAAATTACGTAAAAACGTCGTTTATCAGCCGAAGATAGCGAGGCGGAAGCGATAACCGGGGCTCTGCCCGATTGCCGCGCGGCGCTCATCGCCTCTCCCGTCCTCGTCCGGGCTAACGCGCATTCTCCGCTAAACCGTAATGGACTTGGGAAAAGTTGAACATGGAAGATCGTTATCGTTACGACGTCATTGCATGTGACTTTTACTTCCAAGAGTATGGAAGTTAGTTTTGTAAGTAAATATTTACGGTAACTCAGCACCTAGACGGATTTTATATACAGCACTGGCATGAAATACGGCCGAGGAGGTCGAACGGCGATCTCTATATTATATATGGACAAGTATCGCCGTAGACGCATCGCGTCGCGAATGTCCGGCGCGCGTGCACGGGATGCGCGCGCCGCGCCCCGCCCCCCGCGCACCGGCCGCGCCAATGACCAGGAAACGACGCCGACGGCTGACCTTCACGCGCGTACGCGGGCACGGGCCGCCCGGGAGACCGCCCTGCGTCGGCGCTGAGACGCGGCTATAACGCGCCGACATCCGTCCGAGCACCGAAAGCGGCTGCCTCCGAGGCAGGTAAGGAAATGGACGAGAAGCGATCTGTATATACGCAGCAATTAATTTTAGGGGCAAAAACGAATATAAAATCCAATATATTTACATCGTGCGAGGTGCCACAGCTTGTATATTATGACCGAGCGATTGCGACCACTTTATCTAATCTAGGAACTAGGAAGCTCAGCGAGAACACGGCAGTGCGTGGTGATACGCGCAATAGCGGTCATCGGCTCGTTGTGTCGTCGGTGGGTGCGGTGGTCAGTTCCAGAAGTGAGATCGAGCGTCGCATGCCGCATCCACGGGCTAGCCCTGGTCTCGACTCGATACACGGGTGTGTAGGTTATGCGTAGGCCTATTACGTGATAGAGAAAGATGCACAATTGTGTTGATAGTTTAATAGTTATATACACGAAAATACCGAACGAGTATCAGTAGGACTCTCGCCGTGAAAAATCTTTCATCTAGCGAGGACTCGCGCTCGAAAACGAGAATCTCAACAATTTTAGCCTGGTCATACCACTGACGATGCCAAATTTTCGGGTGTTAGAAATTCCGATACAATTATTGCTTTTTTTTATCAAAAAATTTTTCAAAAATAATTTTTTGCTTTCAAAATTTTTAAATACTCCGATTTTCACAAAAAGAGGTTAAGAAAAACACGTGTGGCACTCGGGGACTGCCGCGGTAAAGCTATTGCATAGTATTTTTTATCAACTTATGCAATTATAATTATTTATTTATTTTATTTATGCAGTATTTTTTTTGAGGAGGTGCCCTAACGCCGAAACTCTAAGCAGGCATGAGTCACCGGATTGCGGGGCGAAGAGGGGGATTACGCATGCGCAATAACGCCGATACAACCAATGCCACAAAGAGAAAAGCGTGATATTTCAAAAAGTCATTAAAAGTTCTGCTATTCATCGATAGATGGCAAAAGTAAAAAGTGTCACCGCTGTGCCGGTCGGAGTAGGGGGTGTTAGGTTATTTTCGTTACGCAATTTCTGGATTCGGTCTCCACGCTCAAGGCCCGCGATAGAAGCTATGCAATAGCTTAAAAGTTTTCCCATAGATCACGATCGATACTTCAACTACAAAGATTAGATCATAATGGCTCAGGCCGGAATCACTGGGTACGAAATGTACATTAACAAACGTCACCGCATATAATGTATGACGTTTACAATAGCTACATCAATATGTTGAGATTAAAAGTTTAAACATTTAAATTCGTCTTCAGAGTCTGCATGCAAATATGTCAATATACGACCCATCATTCATCCGTATTGAGGTCAAGGCTGCGTTCGAGCCGTATGAAATGCTCGATACCCGATGAACCACAAAAAAGCTCAATTATATTTCGCTTTGGTGTTCGGAAAGCATACGAAAATAAAGATGGCGGGTTGACTTATCAATGCGTAATCTTTATCGTCGGTTGGGTCAGTGCGCGTGCGCATTCAGTATTTGCAATAATCGAACGCGACCCTCAGAGTGACCCGATGTTTTTTTTTTTGGCAACGTTAATGGTTAAAGTGACATTTGGTCGAGTCGTCGACGCGACGTGATAAGGCAGCGTCCGCGCACACACCGACGCCGTCGCTGTCGTGTCCTGTTCAAATGCGACGCAAACGCGTTATATGTCATGTTTTTGGGTAAAAAATTGCAGTTTTATGACATAATATTTTGTTACCAAACAACAAAATTCCCAATCGAAAATACCTGTTAGTCATTCGCGCGTAAAATTGATTACTTATATATTTTTAGTTATGTTATTTTTACCAGTATTTTGATATAATGATATGAAATGGCAAAAATTTTTCGAGGAAATTTGGGATAACCCTAATTAGACCAAGTTTTAATTTAAAATAATAAAATTATACCCAAAAATTAAAACTGTCCAATCACGGACACCGATTAATTAACATAATCTTTACATGTGACATTTTTTAAAAGCAAGCGGTACATCCCACATCGTAATCATAATCATTGAGTAACAGTAAAATAATTGCAAAATCGGATTTGCCACTGTTTACAAGGCGGTGGCCGTTGCGTTAGGTCACGCCGCTCGTTACACAACAGGACGCCAGATAGAGCCACTTGACGTCGACCGCGCTTTATCGCGTTCGTCGGACCACCGCAAAGGACAAACACCAGATATCTGCGACACTCGGCCGACCGACGGCGCGGGTCTGTGCGGCGGAACGGCAGACGCGACCTGTGGCGGCGGCCGAGTGCCCTTTAATATTTTGCACGAAACGATAACGAAGGAGCATTGTCACTTCGACCGCACGGCCCGGTGGCGTTCTCGAGCCGCTGACACGGTAGCGGTAGGTATTTAGTGAAGTATTAAGTTTCTTTCAAAAATCCCATTTTTCATCCTGTACTTTATTACTTGTGTAATTAGGGTTGCCGACCGTCTCGCGTTCTCCGGGCGTAGAATGGCTTCGAAGTAATCCTGGATGTGAACTTTAGCGAAAGATTCAAACTACACCGAATTCTGTAGAAATTTAAGTTTTGAAATAAGTCGGGTTTATTTAAGTAACAAACATGTATTAAACTTAAATAAACTACTTTCATTAATATTCGAAGTCGGAAGCCAGATGATCATCAAGAACCCAAGTTTACCTACGTTTAACACTCTGCATCTTATTATTGCGTTGTTGCTGTCAGGTTTTTACCACTTTACCGCAGGGGTGTTCTCCTTATGCTTTTCTTTTTATTTTATTTCAGGTCGAGAAGCTGCATCTTTCTTATCCCATTTGTCAAAAGAGGCGACAACGCAATACGATATTTTACTATATTCAGTACTTCTGTATCCATCATATGTTTAAGATGTCCGCCGCTGTGTCATTCGACTATTATCGCCCACTAGATATGTATAAAAAAGCGCACCGAGAGATTCTAACGAGCACCGTCCCATCAGCAAAGCGGAGCGCGCGCACTCGGCGGTCACCGCCGGGAGAGGCCCGGCCGTTGCGACATAACCTTCGGTGCGCGGACGCCGGTTGTTTGTGCAAGTGCCGCCGGATACTCATGGAATTCAATAGGCAATGTTCTTTTATTCCGTAAAATCATAAGAAAACTATCTTCGTGACTCCTCGGCCGGCAGTTGAGGCGCCCGTTTGGGAGACGAGAAGTACGTACGAGTACGAGCGTCGATCGTGCAATACTCGTAAACTATTATAGATTTTCTTTTACCTTATTGGTCGCGTATGGCTTTTGATCCACGCCTCTGGGCTATCGTTAAGTTTGTACAAATCTGTAATTTTATTAATACAATGTTTTTCCCTTTGATGCGTTTGGATTAATGTGCAAATTTAGAGACAATCTCAGGTACAAATCATGTTATGCAACATTTCAAAATATTATAGCGATGTAGCAGAACGTTATTAAGGTCTAATATAACTATTAATGCATTATATGTAATGTGGTTTTTCTTATCGGAGACATATTATAAATAATTTTTTCATTTCGATAAGCTTCGCTTATTCAGTCCAGAGGGCAAAAAGAAGAATAGATTAAGAAGAAAACACCAAAAATTTGTTGCCTGTAAAGTCGGTATACGGGCGAAAGTTTTACGTGACAACGACTTTGAATGGTAAAATCATTTTAATGTGAATATTCATTCGTATAGTAGGAAGAAGGATGAAATAATAGTAACAATTTAAAACATTTATTTATACAAAGAATTATATTTAAAACATTAATTTATACAAAGAATCTCGCACTGAATTTCATATTAACAAAATTTTATTTACACATACGTATTTATATACAAATGACTGCAATACATTTGCAAGCTATGCACTAATTTCTAGATTGAGCGCGCGGCAGACCGATCATAGTTGAGTGGAGAGAGACGCAAGGCATTCGGCGGGCCTCTCGCGGTGACTCATCGTTACGTTACCGAGCGTTACATTTTTCATAAGTGACTCCCAACCGCAACCTAATTTAAACGTTGTCACGTCAATAAGTAATAGATTTGCTTTCGGTATTAATAATAAATTTGATGATGAGTTTTCGATTCGAGTCGGAAGTAGCTGTCGATCGATCATTAAGGAACTCATGTGACTGTGCTGACACGCCCCACGCGAAGTCGCCGGCGCGGGCGCACGTGGTCGCCGATGACACCGAGAATTAGGAAGCCGTCCAGTTATCTAAATGGGAAGTCGCTCGTTATCTACTTTACATTTTAGTCTCCTACGCACTTCGCGGCTGCGACGTACTCACTTTTTTATCGCAGCTATTTCTAATATTTGCGCGGGTCTCTGTCGCCATTTCCGAACGCAGAAGACTTCGCGAAGGGATCGGAGAGCCCAGAGAGTGCGTGGGACACCGCACACGCCGTCCTAGCTCAATACCGTTTCCTTTAGAACGTGTGTCATGTCAATTTTAAAGTCTCGGAATGCCGGAATGAAAGAATGCCGGAACCGCATGCATCGTCCGCGCATATAATAAGATTTGTGTCGAGTTAGTCGTATTGCACGAGAGAACAATATAAGAATATCTTATATTGAGAACAATATAAGAATATCTTATATTGTTCCATTTGTGGAATAATACTTAAATTTCGATTCGAAGAATCATTAGAATTTTAATAAAATAGTGTTCTTCGCGATTCAACATTAATATTATAAATTAAGATATTCGATCGCCTTAGCACAGGATCGATAATATTACTAAAACCGATTGCAGGCTCTGTCGCGAGATGTGGCCGTCGAGGCGCTGCGCCCGGGAGCCGCCGGCACCGCGCGCGTCCTCGCCGACCGCTGCCCGCGCGATAACGTTATCGTACACCAAAAATATTTTTACAGCGGGGCGGCGAGTGCAAACATAACTCGGCCCCGCGGCGCGTCGTGCCGCCGCGCGCGCTGCAATCGCCGCCCGCGCCCGCTCGAACCGGCCGGGTGCGCGCCGTCGCCCGAAACTGATAGGCGGCGTTGGGAAAGGTCGGGCACGGTCAGCGGACGCCGGCCGCCGTCGTCTCAAAGTCATCTCGTGGGGCGACTCTATCGGCGGGCGGCGCTTCCGCCCCGGCACCCGCCCGCGACCTCTCTCTCCCGACCTCTCGATATTATCGCTCTGCCGTATTAATTATATAATCGATGATCGTCGTTCGATTCATTGAACTCTGAAAAGGTTGAACTGTCTCGTTTTATGATAGTGAAGGCGGTAAGGAAACGTGTGCGCGACGAGTTGCGGGCGGGGCGAGCGGGGGCACCCGGAGGCTGGGAAGGGGGCGGCGGGCGGGAGACGCAGTGCAACCGTTTGCGCGCGGGTGGCGGCGGAGCGCGGGGCGGACGCGTGGCCGCTGCGGCCTGGTCAATGACACCACGACATTGCATCAACGCGCGAAGGTCACCCTGCGCGCGCCTGCCGCAACTTTGCCGCGCGCGCCACTTTGCTTTTTAACTGACACGGATCGTCGCGGTAATCGCTGTTTAGATAATATTTAAGATAACATTTAAGGGCGAATGCGATATGGATTTTAGAAGATTTTATTATTTAGAATTTCCAATTGAAAAATGAAAACCAATCCTCATTTTATTCTAGCTAAAACGGCACGTGCAACTTCCGGAGCGGCTGCCTGTGTGCAGTACGACATACCTTCCGTGAAATGAAACATCACGCAGAAACGAATGGTGATAATGGTATGTCAATGGGTCAGTCGAATTGGTTTCGAAACGATAAATCAGCATTTCAACGAGCACCCGGTCGCGGGGTGCTCGTCCGGCGGGGCGGGGGTGCAGGCGCATTGCAATAATTACTCGCTGACAAACGACTCCCCGCGCCGCCGCGCCCTCGCGCCCCGCGACGCATCATCGGCCGACTCGCTTATTCAAGATAATTGTATGGTTTTCGTTCAGGTGACACTGATTCGTTAATATACTATATAAATTATATACTATATAAATTATATACTATATAAATGTCTTCCTTGGAAAAACGAGATAAGAAAAATATAAGCGTCGCTTTATTTAGGGCCATTTTGTAGCATTTTCAAATAATTATATTCTAAATAATTATTTCATAATGCTACGAAATAATTACTTAGAATACAATTGTCTCAAAATGACATAAACTACAGACGGCACGATAATAACAAATAAAATACATACGTAAAATTTTACAATTACATAGTGTCATATATCAAAATATTTATTGTTGGAAACGAACATGAGCAACATTTCCCCAAGAAAGTTGCCTCATAATTTGACCGACGCTTAAAAATTCCGTCGTGTTATCGGTGCCGCAAAATGACGTAAAGATTTGCCGGCGGTGACGCAAATGCTGTATACGACGTAGTGCAGGTGGCGTAAGCTGGATTTACTGTTACGATCCCGAAACCAAAAGGCAATCTGCTCGGTGGGTGCCTACTAAAGTAAAACGAGGTCGAAACGTCAGAAGAAAGGTGGTGGCCTTTTTTCGGAATGACATGTCAATATGAAACAATTGTTTCAGAAAAAAAAAAACAGTCACTGCATACCGGTACACTAACAAATGTTTGCCTCTCGTTTTGGAAAAAGTTCGGGAAAAACAACCTCGCAGTAGGATTCTCCATGATGATAACGCCTCACCACATTCCGCCAGACAAACAACTGAATATTTGGGGACGGTAGGTGTAGAAGTACTGGCTCACCCGTCTTATAGTCCCTCGCAACCTCGCATCATGCTATTTTTATTTATTTCCTAAAATAAAAGAAAAACTTCCAGGAAAGTGGTTTACAGACGTCGCTAAGCAGTGGCGGTATATGAAAAGGCCGTCGAAGCGCCTCCTACGTGCGAGTGGGCAGTGTTTCACTCAGTGGTTCCATCAAATGCGGCGCTGTATTGATCTATCTCACGGGCACTATTTTGAAAAACGACATCAATAAAAATTACTTGCTAATTTGCTCAGTTTTTGATTTTTCTAAGGACTTTCAAATTGACCCAGGTAACGCCCTGGAAAAAACTTGTTTTCTATTTGTGAAAGAACTTTTATACTTTATGTAACCCCACTACACTCCTTTAAGGATAACTTTTTTCTAATATCAGATTTAAATGAAATAAAACTTACATTCTGTTTTAAGCTAAGCTCTGTCTAACTGTGAAACCGCATTAAAATCCGTTGAGTAATTTCCGAGATGTGCGTGAACAAACGTACAGGCATACAAAAATTGAAGAAGGGTTGTTTCCTTTTCTATTGTCTCTCTTATCGTCCTCTTTCCATTTTTCATACGTACCTTCATTGCACAGACACACTGTGTTCTACTGTTTTATTGCGTGTATGTATAGATTATTAGTTATTCATAAGTAGCGAATTCTGTTAGATGATATTAGGTGTATTTGTTTTTCTTTGTTCTTGATAATTTTATGGACCGTTTAATATTTGTCAATGTTATTAACACCGCAACATGCAAAACGAGGGGTATGACAAAAGCAGTTAAATACTTCTTCAATAATTTGATGTTGACAAGTTATAAGTCATTGCAAATATAGGTTATTTTATGAAAAATTTAAAAATGGAACATATTTGAAATCAATATATTTATATATTCTTAATTCTTACGTTTGCGGGAATGTGGCAAGAATTTGCTGGGAACATTAGAATTCGTGATTTTCGCACTATGATTTATTATGGTCGCATATAAGATTTAGTGCCTCGAGAATGTTTTGAACCTTCGACGAGTCTGTTTATTAACGTACAAATATTTTCAATTGGTTTGTCGAGTTTAAAAGAGGACGCTTTGAAAATAACGCGAGAACAGGTCGGTCACTAACCGCAGTTACTGAAAATGTTTAAGCGGTTGAAAAGTTGATACGAGAGAACTGAAAAATTGCACATACAGATCTCGAGCGAGAACCGGGCATTGGATTAGCAGTAATGCAAATCAATTCTCGAATATCTTTCTCTCCGTAAGCGTTGTCCGAGATGGGTGCCGCACAAATTCTAGAACATGCCGTCAATTTAGTCTACATAAAATCTTCTAGGGCGCCCCTTGCCGACGCTTGCATCACGATTATTTGCTCTATAGATTTATTTCGTATGTTTACTTTCATGTATTCTTTCCGGATTTATCCTTTCTACCTCACTACCTCAAATATATTTTTTTCTACTTTATTCACTAAAAATTCTTTCAAATCACTCTGTTCTCTGATATCACTATTTTTTGTTCAATTCTCTCACACACTATATATATTTCACATTTCATTTTCGCTTTTTTTAAACACCTTAAACTTAACTTTCCTAACATTTATTTCCACATTTGTTTTCTTAACGGATTCGTTTATTTCAGTTACTATCTCATAACTATAAGGGTCGAATACCTCATCTCTTTTCGAAATCCAACTTTTACATGGAGCTTTAACATAGAGCTTAGCTTCGAAAGGTAGCGATATTGCCTCAAATGCGAGAATATTGCCTCAATTGATTCATAAGTCTCGAAAAGGCAACCAAATTGTCAACATTAGACTTTTTTCGAATTGGCCAAATGCGACAGCGATATGGGGATTTCATAGCTTTTCAAAAAATTGACTAGGCGAAGATTTTTCTTCATACACATCTCAAAATCACAGGCTAACACGAATATTTTTTTATAATTTACTGTCGCTTCCTTTATTTGAATCTCATATTTCGTTAAACATGAATAAAGCAAAAGTAGCGTGTACGTGTATAAGCATCATACCGAATATGGAGCCTCCCGTTTCCCAGAAAGGTGAGCGGAGAGCTTACCTTTCTGGGAAACGAGCGGAAGCATGGTCTGTATGTAATTTTCTTTTATCGTTTTTACCAATAATTCCAATTTAATTTATGCTTTTCCATGTCGTTGCCGGGTGTCGAAATAAGGAAGCGATTCCGTAATCGTTACAGACTCTAAACCGTGCCTTAGTCCGTTTTTCTAATATTAGCCACTAAAAAGTTTAGAAAAGACGTAAAGAGCGACAACTTGCAGCCGTCTCCTGTGTGGGGTACGCTATGTGTTCTACCAGTAAGCTCTGTGTGTACATGCATAATTGTACTTAAGAATTCGGTTTAATGTTTAATCTTAATCACATCTCTACTGTGATGAAGGTCTTTATGTCGTGCCTTTATAATACTGACCGTCTCGTCCATAAAACCGCACGCATACCACAGTTTGATATCGATTTAGCGGCCGAATGCTCGCGGCAGGTGCGCCGCATTCGCTCGGCACGTCTGTTCGGGAGAGTTGCGACTGTTAATCCATAACTGTCACTGTGTAAGTTAGAGATTTTTCGTGCTCGGTTTTTTCTTTAGTTTAACTCGTTGCGAAGTTTTCGAAAAATTAGTCGCTACTCGCGACCGGGAATCTAACACGATTTGATTAGACCAAATTTAGTTTTAAAAAGATTCGCAAACAGGACCTCAGTATATCTGAATGTGTATGGTTTCCTCTTGTTCACGATCACACCGGCATCGCGTTTTTAATGAACTGAAACCTGCTTTTGATTTTAAGGAAACATATTTTGAACATGTCCCACGCAGTGTAATTTTCCCGAGACAGCGATCTTATTTGAAATAATAAATAGACCGCCAGCTGATGTGACGTACATGAATTTTATTCGATTAATAAAAAAGATCGAAGAATCTCATTACAGTCTGTTAAGCTCTTACTATGTCGTGTTTCCTCTGTACGAGACGATTTCTTTTTAAGTTTGGGGTCCGAATCCCTCGAAAAGTAACTATTATGCGAAAACGAGCGCGGTGGCGGCGCGAACGGCTAAGGGCGGGCGGCGGCGCCGCGCGGTTGCCCAACCCGACCCTGACTCGTGGCCAATCAGGCTGGAACGTTGGAACTTTTTTCATTATTATCGAACCGAATCGATTACGCGGTAGGTACGGCGGCGCCGCCCGCTCCGCTCGCGCCGCACGCGCCGCCCGCCGCCCGCCGCCGGCGCGGTGCTCGTCGTTCTCTAAATATAGGCGGTGCCCTATTTTCCCACGCCCGTGCCGCAACGGCGGAACTATATTAAAGTCGGTTTTGCAATCTCCTGTTATTCCCCGGAATTCGGAGGAGCGGCCGCGGCCCCGCGCGATCGCCTTGCGAAACGGCACGGGCGCTGGTTTTATATCGGCCGGCCGCCCGGCTATTTGGAGCTGCGCGGAGTCCGCGGCGGCGGAGTGCAGCGCGCACCGGCCCCAGCTATATTTATGCAGCGCTATGCGCGGCCTAACACTGACCCCGTCAGCCGCGCCGTTAGTGCATTTATCTTTGTACTACACTACAGTAGCGTATTAAAATACTATATTAGTCTTCATACGATAATATAAAATGCATTTCATATTTTAATGTAAAAGTTGTTGCTGTAGAGGAGAGGCGAACTCGTGCTCGCGTCGGACGATGAGGTCGGGGATAAGGTCGAAGCAGGTAAAATAGCGGTGAGTGTCGAATGCCACAGGCCGCGCTTAAGGGGAGACGCGAGCCTCGCTCCTGTTTTGCGGGTCGTAAGGCCGACGCCGCTTCCGCCCGCGCGCGCTGCACAGATCGGGCTTGTGTTATATTTTTGCAGAGTACGTTCGATGAGTGAACACGGTTCGAATATTATGCTCCGTAAATAGTCCACTGAAAGTGGAAAGAATATGACAGCGAAAGCGTCAATTGTTATTGCACGGGCAAATCCATCACCTCTCATGGCCTCTCCGACATCTAGGTCATATGGGCCGAATCGCAGAAGCGCTGCGAGACACTGATAAATCTAATCCCGCGGCTCTTCATGCTTCTTACAAGTTGTTTCAACGGTTACGGCATGGGCAGGACGAAACGAGCCGTTTTCGGGCCGATCGGTCGTGTGATACTCTATTGTGTGAGGGCTATGCGGAAAAAAGTACAAGGCTGTACGCGAAGGTTCAGGCTTAGGTCCGGAACGGTTCCTCGGGAGCGGCGCTACCGGTACTATCCTTGTCACGATTCCTCCCGTCCGCCCGAGTGCGGTCAGCGATGACCGCGCTATCGGCGCGCACGGCGGCCCGGTCACGTAGGCCGCCGTGTCATCGTCGAGACTGAATGGGCGGCTCGTCGTGAATGAGTTGCGCATTAATATCGAATATCGGGAGCGACCATTCCGACAGCACCGTACACCATCAAGGAGAATCCTTTCGCTTCGGGCGGGCGGCGCGAGGCTCGGGCCGGGGCCGCCTGCGCTGGCGTAACCCTCAAGGTCACGAGCCATTCAACTCAGATGCGACCGCAGCACGCCGCGGTGTTGCGACACTGAACATGTAATTGTGGAGAAGTAGCGAGCGCGCGCCGGCGGCGGCGGCATTCGACGCGCAAGTGGGTCGCAAACGAGGTTGCACAACGTGATTTTCGTACGGCAGATGGCGCACGTTTGTGTCGTTTCCTTATACGGGACCGATGCTAGATTTGCGCACTGCGTCCCTTCCTTGGCTCGCGTCGCAGCACAGAAAGCTCGGTGCCGTATTTATTGTGTGTCGGTGATTTCACACCAGTGTTTCAATTTGAATGTCAGTGAATCAAATCATCGGTACTTCTATTCGCTCCGGACGCGTGCTGTCGGCCGTCCGGCGGTCGCAGACACTTCCAGGCGTTATCTCACAAGCACTGTTGTTTTCCTTGTTACAAATTGCATATACCACATTACAATTATTGAGCTATTTACAGTGTACCGGACCCCGGTGGTGCTCGGTGTGCGAGGAGCGGTCAGGTGTCGGTAACGACACTGTCACTCGCTTCTGGGCCCGCTTTGTAGGGCGTAATCGGTCGTTCCAGATCACTTTCGCTTCACGTACGCGCGTCGAGCCGAGCGGTAGTGAATGATACAGAACTTTCCGATATCCATAGAGATTAACGTTTGCAAACGGTTCATTTCAACGTAATTGATGCAGGAAAATTTTATTATGCGAGCCAGCGTCATAGTTGCTGTAAGAAATAAACAGTGTTTTATTTTGATGTTCGCGAATGTCAATAATAACGCGCCCGGCGAAGGGTACGAGCGGGGCCGCGGGACGGGGTGCGGCGAAAATAGTCGCCACTATTAATACGAGCCGAGCCTAGCGAGTAGCTGCAGCGCCCTTGAAACGGGCCGATCACCTCGCGACGCGACGCGCACGCCGGCCGCGTTAGACGCGCACACGCACAGCGGCGCTCGAGCAGCCTGCGCGAATCCGTGCAACGTTTTTGTTATACTTTTTAACTTGATGTGTTTCAGGGTTCCGCTACTCAACGATTCGAACAGACATCATATTTCTTGTTGAGTTGACTAATCCATCGTTCGCCAGGACTTGTAAGCGTATCATGTGTTCTTGGCTGTTTATTATTATTTTCATTGTATTCATTTTACAACAGTACACAACTAGGCATGTTCGGTTGTTAATGTTAAGGATGGTTACTTAGTAAATATCAAATTTCTATTGAGTGGGACACCACCGCAGGCGCGAGCGAAGATACGCAAGCCATCAAACGAGAACGAGCCGACTGGCTCATTCACGTGGCCTAATTGTGCCGCATTAGTTCTTTAAAACTCCATTACATTTCTTTGAGGAATTTTTCTTAATTAATAATAAGAACTTTAAAATTGTAATGAAATAAAGTTAAGAACGAATTGAACTCCCGTGGAGAAAGTTCCGCATCATTAATCAGATTCAAAAAATTTTTTTTTCCTAGGTTGTATAACAATATAGCTCATAATTGCGTGATATTGCAAGAAAATATGAAAAAAGAAGAAGAATAAGAAGATTACTTTCACTGTTTAATTTAAATTTTTATCCGAGACAATCTAAATTTAAACGAATTGCAAAATTTCGAAACAGCAAGAAATATAAAAACAGAAAAAAAATGAATAATTTACTATGTTTATAAAACTAAGAAATTTAAAATAATATCTATTTTGGGATTGAGAATTTTTAATAAGTATGAGAATACTTGTAAAAGAAAAGGCTAAAATAGTAGAAGACGGGTTATTCTTTATAATAAAAGCAATAGTTTCAATAAGTTTGTGGGGCTTCTTATCGATAATGTTCGTTTTCCATAGTGTCGGTAGGTTTTGAGTAGAAGTGCTCGTTTATGGGTTTATATGTTAATTAAAGAATCATTTAATGTTGTTTGGACGTGTGCTCGTTCTTGTGTACACAAGTCTGCGAAAAGTATTATAAATAGTAAAGTGCTTGAACTAGTATTACTGCTCAATTGTTAAGTAATGTTGGAACTTTTTATATGGAACTTTTAAATGAAAAAAAATATGGAATTATTTGTACGGAAATCCGAGATTTACTCGAATGTCTTTACATTAAAAGCCTTTGGCTAATCGAATAGTTCGGCATGGTTTTAGAACGATTTATCAAAATACGATAGATGAAATTTTAACGTTTCCCTTGTCTCGCAGTATTCATTTACCAAATGCGAGCCGTTTATTTCGGTCGTCGTCGGCGACGCGGTGAGGTGTCGTGTTTTGAATTAGATTTATCATTATTTAAATTCCAAAGGCACACCATATGTCACACCGAGTATTTGATATTATCAATGAATCACGTTGTCTATATAAAGAAGCGGCGGGCGTCGAGTTTGCGCGGTGTTGGCAAGTCGTTTATAGATCCCTACTGACCGCCCGCGCCGTGTGACGCAACAAAATCACTAGTATGATACATTCAAAAAAAATAAAAAAACAAATTCGCGTACCGAATCGTTTAGTATAGAAGTTTATTGCAAAGACACATTTGTGTAATTTTTAATTTTGTACGTAGACAACCGTAATTTGGCAATCGAGTCCGTCGCATCTGCCTCAGGTTGTCCTCTCTCACCAAACGAAAGCCTTAAATAAAATAAGCACTTCCGCGAAGCGGTCGGCCGCGCCTTGCTTCCGGTCGATATAAAACAAATTTTCACTTTCGGTCCCGATCTTAGAATAGATCTAGTCTCGATCCCCATCTCCGTCAGCGCCACCGCGCGACGTGAGCGGCGCCGCTTGAGACTCGATTCCTAATGTATGTTCGCTCTTTTTAACCGAGTTCAAAAAGCACGACGTGTACAACTTCTTCTTTTATAGACCGATTTTAATTTGGGTTCAGTATAGCTTCAAAATTTGCTGTACTTAAATTTTGTCGGTATTGGGACCTTGGATTCCGAGGATATATCAGGGAAATTCTCAAAATCAAATAGAAAACGTGTAATGGATGAGGTGTTGTTAGCTATATGACATTTCTGAAACGAGTAGGTTTGTAGTAAGTTTGCAGGTAAACTGTGATCGAGAGCCGCGTCGGACTGGATTGGACTTGACTAGAAGGCACACGACGGAACTACTAAGGACAAATAACACGAATGTGTAGATTATATTGAAGTAAATATTATGTCAAGCCTATATGTAAGTATAGAGTACATCGGAACTCTTTAATGATAACGGCATAAGCGCGGTGAATTGATTTATGGCGTGTGAATTGTACGATTTCTATACAATTTTTTTTTAAGAACAAGGATAATTTGATTAGGCACTGGAAATAATATCAATTTGAAGATGAAGTTAGATTTCGCAATAGTGTCATTTCTGACATTGCTCATTAGTCGTAGGATCGACTAATGATTTATTAATAATTTATTTGATTCTAAATCAGATAATTCTGTACCATTAAAGGTATTATTAAGGTTACACGAATCTCACCTTTAGCGAAGTATTCAAACCACTTGAAAAAAAAAAGATTCGCTAGATTGGAAATTCGTTAAGAAAAGACAAATACATAGTATAGCAATTTATATCATTAGTTACTCAAGTTCATTTTTTGATGAGGTGGAGAAAAAACAGTAAACTTATAGGTGTGGTAAACAAACCAACTTAATCAACGGGCTGGCAAAAGTGTGAATCCTAGGGTGGTTGCACTTTAAGCTTAAAATGTAAGAAAATAAATGTAAGAGCGATTATCGGCGCCACTAGAAAATTTGAGATCGGAACCGGCTTTTTACTTTGTTCTTATAAAAATGAACGCTACTTGACCAATTATATAAATATAATTACAATTGTCTCGAGCCATGAGTAAAAGTTAGATGAATTATAAAAAAATATTTACTAAAATGCTTAAAAATCTTGAAAAAAAATGTTAGTTTTTTTTGAGTCGGTTTCAGCTAAACACAAAAGAGATAACCAAACTCAAAAAAATAATTGTATAAACTGAGTATTAAGTCAAAACGATGTCATGTTATGAATTTTTATTGAAAATTTATTTTATTACAGTAGCGTTCTTTAGGTACTCGTGGGAATTTCGGCAAATTAAAATTTAGCAATTGCCCACGACACGAAGGAAACACGTTTTTTCGAATACAGAGCATAACTTGTGTCCGGAGCCCGTATGCACCACCGTATGCGTCGATAGATCAAAGCATCGGGCGGGACAAAAATGTGCAGCGTAATTATGCAACGGAAGCTAAACTGCCCGACATAAAACGCAATATAAATGAAAGGTACAACCACGTGAGTGCAGGTAGGTGGCGGTGTTAAGGTCGGACGCGGTCCGCACAGGGGCGCCGTTACGACACGGCGCGGCGGCCCGCGTGCGCGAGCGGCGCGGGCCGACGCCGGCGCAGACAATACGCGGCTGCCGGAGTTGCCCAACGTCGGCCTTTGACTAACGCAATCGATTCAGTATGTGAGTGTTCGTTGTGTATGTCTGTTGCCGCTGTTGCTGCTTCACGGCTTATTGGCCACTCGAAAGCATCCGCGTTTTTGCTCGATATCACACCGCTTTAAATATGAATAACGGTCCCGAAATTTTCCTACGAACACAATGGATACTAATTTATAAATAAAAAACTTCTTAACATTGTAATGTTTAACAAAAAACATATTTTTTAATTATTATATCCACGTTGAAAAAAATATCTATTTACATTTTAACTAAAACCTCGTTCTATGATATATAATTTTTGATTAAAATAACAGTACATTTACAATACAATGATTATATTTTAGTAGGTTGAATATCATAAGTGCAGAGCTCTACACAAATCTGTTGACAAGCAGAATATATAGTATCAGACAAGCTGAATTCACAGGACTGAATTAATAATGTATCACGTAGAAACTGCTTATGCATTAAAATCGAAAGTCTCGATGCGTATGCGCAGGCGGCGAGGGCGCGCGGCGCGGCGGTGTGGAGGGGCCGGGGTTCGACGCGGCGCGCATTCGTCGCGTGTTTTTTGCATCTTTATATTAGGAGCACTGACCTTGCACAATGTCAAATAGCTGAGCCCAGCGCTGCACGCTCCATTGCGCGTTGCCAACTTGTTCTTATGATCATAGTCGATTTAATGCCGCGGATTTGTCACGTTTGCCGATCGCGCGGCCGACGGCTACAGTGCGGACGGCACGGAACGCCCTTTTCGATATATCGAAGGACTTTGTCTAACCGCGTGAAAAATTAACCAAACGATTTTCAGGAAAATGGTACATTAAATTCACGAAGGAGTTTCTTTTCAAACAATTACCTATTCTGTTGGACCAACAAAGGCCCGCCGTAAGCGGCGCGTGACGCTTTGTTTATGCTCACGAGTACATGTTGTGGTTAGCGATCGTTTATTGTCAAACTGCTTATATGAAAAACATTTGCAATTTATTTTTCGACTTGCGTCATCGGAAGACGTTGCGGCACTGAAACGCGTAATTCGCGTAAAATACATGAAAATTCCCGAGATAACGTACATGAAGTAACTAGTGGGGTAAATACCATCTCGACAGTTGTCAAACAGATTTGGTATTTATTGCTGAATGCAAGGACTTTTTAACAGCCCTTAAAAATATCTTCCCAAGCCGCCACAAAATCAAAGTAAACAGGAAGAGTTTGCTTTAGCAGTGCGCGAACAAACCGACGCACTCCGTTCACGGCTTCGAACGGATCAGATTGTCGGGCCCTGAGACCTGAGCGCTATGTTAGACCACACATTTTGTTCTAAAAGCTGGTCTTAGCTAGTAGTAGGTTATAACTAGATAATATATAAAAAAAATCAAATACAACTTCTTCTGGCTAAACAATAAATTACTAACATTTTTCCTTAAACAAATAAAAATATATATTCTTTCTTCGGGGGGAAAACAAAAACTTTTCTAAAAATTTGAAGTTTTAAAGCTATCTTCTCTTTGGCTCTTCAATTATGTAAAAATTTAATATCAAATATCAAGCACATTTTAGCATTTGCAATTACTTTATCAATAGCACAGTTTTTGTAATAAATAATAATCGTGTTATTTTTTGTAGCTTAATTTTAATTTGGATAAAAGAACATCGTCTATTTAATTACATCTGTTTGCAATTTATTATGTTTTCTTTATTTACTAAGGATTTATAAAAGAAAAACGCCCTTGGAATGTTGGCGTGGTGGTTTGGAATGGTACAGCACAATCTTACAAATTTTAGTATTTCGAGATGAAACTGTTCATTATCAAATTATTTAAAACAATGAGTCGACTTTGGATATCTCAATAGTTTTATAGTTATAATCAGCGTTGCTGTATATTTATTAAATATTATTACTCATTAAAAAAGTTACCTAACAAAACCGGAGAGTTTAACAGGCTTTACACGTGGATATTTGTACCTAAAAATCAATCACGCCTGGGTAAAGCCAGGCGCCTAACAACACTAAATCGCGGCAGATGTAAGTGCTACATCATCAGCTCGACTGGCAGTAATTTTCGAATTTAAAAACGATTTTTTCGACGACTCGAGAAAGAAAGCCAATTGGCCACCCGCCAACGGACATCCCCGGAAGAGGTCTCCGGCACGTTGCGCGCGCACACGCTCGTATTATTTACTTTATATGATCTTCGTGCGGACGGGAAATACATCGATTTGAGAGCTTAAAGAGGTTAATGTGGCAATTTGTTTTTGTTACGATTTAGTTTCTGTCGAGAGGAGCATTTTAATGAGTCCACCCTCGATATTGTCGTCATACGTTAATTAAGTTGGAAATTAATGACGCAAACAAATCGACGTGCAAATATTAAAATTGATTAAATATTTACTTTACTGCTATAATTAGAATTGAAAAGTTAAAACTTATGAAAAAATAATAATAATCGACTTCAAAAAGCCTTAAACTAAAAATTTAATAAGGTCTAGAAACGAAATTTGAACACGTAAAATTATTATTAATGAAATATTCGTAATTCCTGCTTAATCAATTTTTTTTTCGGACACGATGCCAGTCAATGCGAGCTTCCTTATGCGCCCTCCCCCTCACGCGATGTCTTTTTCGGTCGGTTTTGGGGTACAAATGTTTGCATTCGACTTTTAAGTAGATAGATATATTATGCAATTAGATTAGTAAGTTATACAGGACATATTTTATACTATGTTCAACTTGAATGGCTGGCAGTGACTTCAAAAAAATGGATTTAACGAAGTTCCTTAGCGCGCGTTTGGCGATTGGAAGCTACACAGGAAAAAGTGTCCGACCGACACTTTAGGGACAGAGATACGAAAGAGAGAAAGAGTAAATGTGTATTGGTGCGGAGGAGCAATCTATCAAAGAGGTTCGGTGACCTACTTTCCCTCCTTTATCCCAGAAGCTCTCTCAATCAGATCAATCTCCTCTCTTTCGGGCCACTTTCTCCTCTTCCAGGTATCTTATTTCTACCCAAGAGGCCGGCAACCACTGATGACTCCTCGAGTCACGCGTGTTCATGGGCGCGGGTGACCATCTATCTTTCTATCCATATCTATCATTCTATCCATTGAGGAGTGCTTTAGGAGTGGTATACATACCCTTTCTTTAAAAAAAAATAATTTTCGGAATTAGTTCACAATTACGAAGATATCGTGTAACACACGCACAAACAAAAATACATGTGAATTCAGTACCTCCTTCTTTTTTTGAAGTCTGTCAAAAAGTCAAATATCTAAATTGTTATGTTACCAAGTTCCTCATCGTCACATCTCAATGCGATAATCTGCCCTTGGATTAAATCTCGTCCAAAAAGATTTGAGGTAGCAGGTTCACAGGGTATTTAGGTGTGATCGCTTGTTCTATCGGCCCAACTTCAGTTATGATGCAGTCACCATTCTCCACCACTTTAAAATGTCCACCTGGCATCAGCCGGTGATTAGAACCCATTATACATACTACTTCCTCGGTGTTAATCACATTCTTGAGATAATAGGATGGTTTAATTATTATCGCGAGAAATGCGCATGCTTATTTTATAACATTATTGTAAATGAAAATGATATGATCATCAAATCATATGTCGTAAGACAAATTGTACGTAACTATAATTACTGACAAACGAGTAGTCTGAGGCTCACTACCGGCTTTCGATCACTTCAGATTCCAGGCATTAATAACTCGGTTCATTCTTTCGGAAAAGCGAAGAGATTTGCAACAAGCGAAGCCAATTAGACTTCGATAAGAAGATGAATACAGTGAACTATTACATAATTATAATAGTTAAGTAAATAGGTTTTCAGTTAAGTCTCAAGAATATCAGGCTGCGGTGCAGGAGCGCGCGTGCTAAGTACACTGGGGTCACCTTTCGGGGCCGTTCACCGGCGGACCCCTCGCCCCTCGGATCAATCCGCACCGCGTCGTCGTACGAGGAAGGACCAAGCAAAAAAATGCACAAAGTCCAAGCCGACTGTACAACGCCAGCTCCTTTTATCTTTGTTCGTGACCCGTGGATACGCCGTTAGACGAAGCGGCTGCCTTATAAATAGCCCAGTTGTACATCCACAGTCACTTATAGGTTAACAATAGCTCAGCATGACATGGTGAATTAGGTTTTCATGTAGTGCACAGTAGAAGTGGTTCGCCTGAAACGATCACCGTTATCGGGCCGTACTCTAGCGCAGGCGGCTTAGTAGTAATTAGTCGTCCGTCACCGAGGTCGGTCACGGCGCGGCGTAGGGCGCGCCGGCGGGGCGGTGAGGCCGCCCGTCAAACTACATTATTCGCGTCGCGTGCGGGCGTTCATTGTGTCGCTCCCGGCGCTGGGCGACGCACGAAACCCGCAAGTCACCGTAAAGGATTGAATAGCACTTTCAGAATTGTTACTTTTTTCGTTTTTATATTAGAACTACAACAAATTGAAATTGCATGGTATTCCGCGCAATACAAAAACACGAAAATAAGTCTAAGTTTGGATCGGTGCCTAGAAATCCGACACACACAAAACAAAACCGATTCAACCGAAATTATGTGAATAAATACAAATCTGACTGAACGATCGTTACTTAATTTGAACATCCATTTTACATACAAAAAATATAAATGAAATGTGTTTTCTATCTAGAAGGTTTACCGTATAATTTTTGAACATGGCAAAGCTATACGTTCTAGGCAAATATGGGAAAACTGTAGCGGACTAAACACATGGTAACAGCCTTCGGGCAATTCGGGGTTTCCTTTAAGATTGCTATCGACAAATATGACAAATATCGACAAATACCGCCCTCGATAACAGATTGTTATCGAGGGCGGGGCGGGGCCCGATAACGAGCTATTTACAATTAGAAAATCAAAAATAATAAATCACAAAACGATCGTGCACAGAAATGTTTTAGAGTAAACAGACAGCGGTGGTTTGACGTCAGCGTGCGCCGGCGCGGCTGCCGAGCGCGGCACGAGGTACATCTTATTGAACACGCGAACCAGACGGACTCTGCGGCTGAATCTGTTTATACAGATGCCGTTCTTTAGTTCGACGTCTGTGCCGCGTGGACCGCAACGCCGCTCTTTACTGCTAATGACGTTTATGTCACATCAATTGCTACTGATTTCATTATGATACTTTTCGAATAAGGAAATTCTTTATTGGATTTCAAGTCCTATCGGATGGCCCGTTTATGGCACTGATAGTGGAATCCGATAAGGAATGTTACCATCCATGAATCTAATTGGCGAGAGGTCCCCGACGACTTCAGTGACGACTCTTACTAAGTTCTGCTAATGCTGATATTCAACACGCGTTACATCGTTAATTCATTATACATTTTATCCGATCGGGGCACAAGGTTTGGAGTTGTAGTTTTTGGACTATTTTCATATATGAACTGTGGTCATGGCGAACTTTCAATTGCTTGTTGTACTAAAACTGCAAAAGGGCAAGCGCGGAAAACATTGAAGGGGATGAAGAATGGACATTTACCCGGCGGCCTGTTGTGCGCGGCGTGGTGCGCGGCGTGGTGCAGCTGCGAGGCCAGCGGGTGGTGCTGGTAGAAGGGCAGGAAGGGCGCGTGGAAGGGCGCGGGCGGCGCGGGCGCCGGCTGCAGCCGCGCCTTCAGCTCCTCGGCCACGCCACTGCCGGCACCGGACGACGACGACTCCACGTCCGACACGCCGCTGTCCGCCGGTGACGGTGGCAAGGAACCTGTGTGATAGATATACAGAGATGTTTCGTTATCCAATACTACTATAGTACTATTATGAATTCTAATAAGTAAATTACATATTTTTTGATAAATTCCTATTATAATAAATTTTGCTATTTTACTATATTTGAATCTAATAAATACTAAAATTCTTTCTAAGTTATACGGTAATATGCAAAAGTCAATGGGTCATTTATTATTGTAACTTTGAGTCAACTACTATAATACACAAATGAACAATGTGCTTTCAAAACAAGCAATCGAATTTCATAATTTTGGCACAAAAGGCATTAGCTTCTGTACGGTCTTACTCCGTCACAGAAGTAGAAATTACTATTAATGTATTAAAGCATTTAGAGTGATCGCTTGACATAAAAGTTGAAGGTGTTTATTGTATGTGCATGAGGGTGGAGCTGTGCGTAAAAGCTAATAAGTAATAATGACTTACGACAAATCATCTAGGAATAGAATTAAGCAAAATACAAACGTTTATATAGTTGTTAAATTTATTGAGGATAGGAACGTGATGAGCGATCTTCTTAAAAAAGTACAATATATACCGAACTCACAACAAAAAACATAGAATGAACGACAGCAGGGAAAGGAAAGACAATATTTCTTTTTAATCTCTAGTATGGTTTAACTAAAACTTATATTTTCACCGTTCCTAAACACTAAACACTAAAGGTTGAACTGATCTGGTTTTCCGATCGGCCGGGTGTCGGGTGCACATCGACATATCGTTCACGTCGCCGTAACTACCTTACCGCATTATAAGTTAACGCAATTTCTTTCGTTGGCGTAACTTAGTAAGCAAAAAGATAAAACTATTTCACTTTCTTCGTCTATCTTGTGAATCGCTGACCCTCTTTTTGAAATGAGATAGGGTAACGCAAACAGGTCGGCCCTCGATAAATGTCACTGCGCATGTTCGCCGCGTCGGGTATTTATTCGCACGCCGGCCGCATCGTCGGGATGCAGTTCCGAAAATGCAATTAATCGGGGCCCGACGGTCACCCGCCGCAACGGCCACCGCGACAAAGGGCGGCCGTTGGGGCGCGCCTCTCCGCGAGATCGCGTCGCTGCACTTGTTGGTCTGCCTTAGGATGAACCTGCCACTCGCGTGAGAAACGGGGATTTATATGCAAAACGGTGCACGTGTTTGTTTGGTTAATTTATTACCGACCTGCACCCGAGGGACGTTTTAACGGATTTTTTTTTTGAATAAAAACCATAAAATGGAGGGCCGTTACGATAATTCGGACGAGTCATATTTGTAGACGTAATTATTGTTAATACAGATAGGAGTACATAACAGTTTTAATGTATGCACACGGTAGCGTTACACACTCGATTACATTAATTAGCCGCTATCAGATAACGCGTCGACGGTCGGCGGTCGGCGTCGTCATTGAGCCGTTCCGAATACAACAAAACATATCGTTTACATCATCAATTTCAATAATACATAACATTTACGTGATGCTCGTCTAGTTCCTTACAAAATAAACGCTATTGAACGTATTTTGACAGAACTTTCACCATCAGTTTGCCCGTCCGGCAAGGTCCAAGTATGCAGTAATATACAGGCATTATGAATTAAGTGACCTGTGACGAGAAGCCCAGATTTGAGATCGATTTCGAGGCGTGTTACAAAACGCCTCCGCAGGGTTCAAGACGGCGGAGGGCGGTAAAAGTAACGGGTAACGGTCCCGCGCGCCGACAGCAGCTGGCGGGTGAAAGGACACCGTTTCCTGATCCATTCTCGGCGTTAAAGCGATATGTCCGGCCGCCGCTGACCGCCCCGAGGGCTATAAACTGTCCACACCCTTTGTGCGCACACCCTTTGGGAACCGGGAAGCGACGCGGCCGCTCTTTTCATTGCGTCTTTGCGTTCTCGACGGCGCATTGTGATGAGAACTTTCGATTTGAATATTTGACATTCACGTTTCTTAGCGATATTATCGTTTGATACGAGTTTAAAATTGTTTCACCGGTGCGTATAGCCCCAAAATTGTATAAAACATGGACGCCTAAAGCGTGGATGTCTTAATTTCATTCAAAAGACTCCAGTCCCTAAGACCGAGCCCGACGACAGGAATCAGCGACCAGGTCTAAGAGTGTAGCCTCTCTCCTGACTCTTCGGAGGTCACGCCTCAACGAGCGACATCTATCCCACGTGTAGTCTCACCTTTTACATTAAACTCTAGGAAATTTAAAATTTTCATCCTTTATGTATTAGTTTACACATTACGTAAATGATCATTATAATGTTTAAACTTCATATAAATTTCAAACAAACTTGTATAAAACAAGCCAAACTGGATAGCATTAGATGGTATTGAAAGTTACGACCGTTTTTAAATTATCTCTTGAATTAATTCGTTGGAAAAAATAAATGAAAATAACAAGTGACAAATATTATTTTTTTCCTAACATTAAGGTATAGTTTAGAATTGTAATGGTGATTCAAAACTAGTTAATCATTTATCATTGTGATAATTCGAAGACAGATTCTACGAGAAAATGTTCAATTTTGTATTTTTATACAATATTTTAAGGAAAACAATTCAAACAGTAAAGATTATAAAGAAAGTATATCGAGAGATGAAAAGTAGAAACGTAACAAACATACAAGTTATACGTGACCGGTATAAACTAACCGTTTTTTAAAGAAATCAAGTTATTCGAAAGATTAATAATTTTCAGGCCGATAACCCTTCGCTAATGAAAAAATAACCGCTCGTAACAGAATAACGGTTTATGATAATATACGTCAGCGAATCAGCTAGTATCTTAGGATTTTCGAAGCGCGCTGTCGCTATGCGCCTACGTCGTTGTAAGGTCCGCTGCAGCAGACCCCGCAGAACGTGTGCGCACATGGGCCGACAATAGTGCTCTACCACAGGCAGACATGTAGAACATTCCTAAGAATTCCACATATTATCATTTAGGGTACCGGGTCGTGATTTGAAACTAAAATTTTATGTGGAGGGTAATTAGAAAAAAACAACGAGTCTAAGTTAGTGATAATCTGGAGCGGGACGTCGAACAGTCAAAATCGGCATAGACTTAAAAGGAGTTTAGTGGAATTTAAAGGGACATAGCGCTTTTCGAGCAGAATCGGGGTCCAGCGTGCGCAGCGCTTACGTTAGGGGGTCCGATGCTGGAGCCCTGAAAGAAAACACTGTTCAATATGATAAGGACTAGTACACAGAGTGGAAGTTTTGTGTTTATAATTGTATTCCACATCTACCTTCAAGAACATTTTTTGTTATTACGAATATAACTATATACTTTTTAAATAGAATTTCCTTAAATACGTAAATTTTTTTTCGGACGAAGCTATTTCGGCCCGAAACCGACGAGCTTGCATGAAAATAATGATGAATGTCAGTGAGGCAAGAGAAATGCAAAGATAGTACCATGTGGAAATCTACAGCCTTTGCCTACCCTTCTTGGAAATAGGCGTGAGTTCATATTATATTATATCATTTCGTACGACGTACGTGGCATGTACCGTGTGAGGACCGAGCGAGTCCCTGGCGCTGTCAGCGCGGAGTCAATAAACGGCGCGGCCGGAGCCCGCGCTGAGCGGCGCGGACGTCCGCGGCGTCGAGCGGTAAGCGGCATTGTGTCCGGCCTGGATTATGGTCTAGCACAAAGGTGGTCACTCCATAGAGATGGCGGATAGCGGCCGGGGCGCCGGCGCATTGTGTCGCGTTCCTAATGGGACCGCATTTCGGGCCGACCGGTACGCTCGTCCGGACACCCAATTTTTTGAATACAAAAGCGCCATCTCGCGATCATTATTTGTGTTTAATTTATTATTATTTTGATACGTCGGAGCGTAAGGGTGCTCGCGGCACAATGGCGCGGAAGGGGGTCGCGGGGGAATTTCGCGTTTCGGTCGGCCGCTGGTCAGCTACGGCGATCTCGACCTGTTTTATATTCGAGCTCATGATAAAAAGTTTAAATTTATTTCATACAAAGCTTTTTTATGTCTTACCTTTTGGATAGCATGCTTTGTAAAGGGGTACGTAAAATCTAAAATACAGCAAAGAAAATATCTAAATTATCGAGAAATCGGGACAATTTTTATAGGTACATTTTGCGGTTAGCGCTGTTGGTGTTCCATTCGGTAATCACGATACTTTTTTATAACTGTGGCCCTGAATTCGGACGAATCCTACGTTTTTCTAGTGTCGTTTTCTTTTAAAAGGCCACGCATTCCTATTTCATTTTATCAATATTTTAAGGGCGATCCTAACGACGGATCGAAGCTTTCGGTGTAAATGTTGTTTGTCCGCTGCGACGACAAATTCAACAATTTTTTTCCGATATAGTCGTACGTCGACAGCGTCGATGTCGGAATATACTTCTGTGGGCTGTTCATTTACTCTTTTTACCGGCTAGATTTATGAGAATAAAGTTATTTTTGAACCTTTGCCTAACACCATATGAGAAAACCTTAGTATGTACTGAAAAATGGCTCATCTAAGGAGTGAGACATTTTACACAAACAAATTTTATTAATGCATTGTTTTTTATGAAGTTCGAATAAATAAATAGCAAATTATAAATTTTGAATATCTATTAAATCTAAATATTTACTTAATACTATTTGTTTTAAATTGTTTATGGTGAGAATTTAATATATTACACTATTGAAATATAATTACAAATATTAAAATTTTAATTCTAAAAGTTATCAGAAATTGTCCGGCCAGTTCGTGTGTAGGCTTATATAGCCACGGTAGCAGTTCATGTGAAGATGTGTCCTCACACAGTTACCTCCGTGGCTATACAAGCTAAAAGAAACTGAGTACAACAACACACAAGAGACGCTTCGTGTCGGATCGGCCGCACGGCGGCCAGGTCACTGCTTATCAGGAACCACGATGACGCGTAAACAGATGCACGGAGATACATCATCATAACGCACAGCCTAGAGCGGACGACTACCGTTGCCGGAACAGGTCGCTCGTCAACGGCAAGCCGCTGACCGGCGGCAGCACCGGCGCTGTCGCAGCCGCGGCGCTGCCGTCGGTCACCGGACCTGACGTTTCGACGGCCGCCCTCGTAGCCGTCGGACGATCAACGGCCGTGCCGAATCTATCCAATCGACAGATTTATCCTTATTTCTGATACTCTACTATCGTGTGTACATTGACAATATATAGCGCACACAAAAGTGTCCCATTGTGCATAAATAATATCTACACATTCAGTAGATAATGATCCATAGAGTTCGTAATCGATCGTGCCGGCTATATCGTATATATAATACGTTCGAAGGACGTTAATGAATTCTTTATATACATGCATATTTTTTTAGATAAAACCTTTACAACGTGTCACGCGGTATATGCAAATGCTGACAAGGGCAGAACCGGTCGGCGTTAGGGCGGCCCTTAACGGGCTCGGCTCCTTTCGACGCTGACGCCGCGCGGCCGGGGCCCGCCCTGCACGTCGCCCGCTGCCGCCCCCGCTGCGCTCGCGGGCCGGCGCGGCCAGACCTTACGTGTATTTCGCGCGTAGGGACTACGAAAGTCAATGTCATTACATAATTATATGCGAAAATGTTATTTAGCGTTTTCGAAACGAATCAACTTCCGGAGGGGCAAATTGCAAGAGCGGGATTACAAATATTTTTTAATTTATATTTCGTTATTATTTTCCAGTTATACACGCAGCAATGCATACCCTTTCTATATATATAACATTATGCATTTAATACAGTAATTATGTTTTTTTTTAGTATACAAATGTATACTGTTTGTTAATTGAAGATAATGAATACAGCGTTATTTAAAGATGTTACAACTATGTTTTAATTGAATTAGATAAAAATGTAAACTTGAATATAAAATTAAATAAATGAGGAATTATATTAAATTTATAAACAAATAATTCTATTGAGGTTTCAAAAAAGATTTAAAAATTTTGAATTTAAGCCCATTGCGAAAACAATGAAAAATGTTTACATACAATTGGCTATACAACAAATTGTAGGAATTCGAATATTTGGGACTAGATTTGTCCTGTATCGGGAAATATTAAACGGTTTGCACATAGGATGCCGAGGGTAGTTGCTAAGTATACTTAAGTATATTAATTTGATTCAGAATGCCAGAACATTTTATTTTCTTATGTATAGAAACAGTCAGTCAGCTAATACACGTCCATGACGAAGGTGTATTCATTTTGAAGGCATCTGACCTCCGCTTATGTCTATGGGATGCCCCACGTGACGTGACGTGTGGCCACTACACATCTTTTACTAGAATTGCTTTAAAAATTCTAATGTTAGAATGTTTAGATTTTAATACTCCTTCACGCTTATCATCCCATTTTTGAAAAGTTGGTTTAAGTGCTGGCATAGGATAAGTTAGAATTGGGATCATAAATAAATAATCAGACATACACCCAGCGAAATGGGTGGGTAAGAGCTAGTTCAAAATATAATTACACATACTTCAATATATTAAATTAAATTTAAGAGTTTCTCACGTGACGTAGGCACATAAGAAATTGAAGGAATTAATACATAAAAATTATTTGAATTAAAAATACATTTTCGTACGACTCACACGTTTATCGCACAATAGTTGGCATTACAATAGATTGCGCCGACGCACCCACGCGTGATATTTCAATTTTGAGCCATCAATAGTTGCGCCGACAGAACAGAAAGGATTCAATAGAGAAGTGGGACAGCTCTATTTATTTACAATTCATCCGAGAGGGATGAAGCGACCTATTGTCGCCTGTTGCTGACGTAGCGATTCCGGCGCGCAAGGTGCAAACTAACCCATTTTTGCGTAAAAACCCACATTTTTGGTGAAATGTGTGCATATAATAGCGCAACGTGCGTAAGCGCATCTGTCTCTCGGTGTTTGATCAGGACGACATATTTACGCTGAAGGGTCGTCCGGCGCAAGAGTTGAGAGGCTTATAACATTTCGCAATAAATGGCCGATGGCTCTCTTTCCGATTATTTATTATTATTATATTATAGCCGCAGTAATAGTCATCACTATACATATCCACGACCGAAAGTGCGATGGGATACACCTATACTGCGAATCGACCTTAACTTAGTTTTTTCTATAATTCGAATGCTAGTCGTAATTGCCTGTGACTTCATTATTCGGGAGTGACAATTAGGTCTGTTAGCTCTCGACTAGTTATAGTCGTGTGCTAACACCAAAGTTTCTATCAGGCGTTAAGTCACTGTGAGGACTGGGCCTAATTGTGCCTAATGCGCTCTCGGCGGAGCTCTGTGGGAGTGGGGCGCGACACAAGTTACACGGGTACCAAATAAATGTACTCGCTTGTATTGAACGATTCGCCAGTTTCGATGTCGGCGATCTCCGGTTCGGTCGGACGATCGAAACGGGAAGGAAGGGCGAACCGCGCGAGAGTAACGGAGAGGCGCTCGCCGCTAAGCAAGCGATGTGATATATCATACACTGTGCGTAATTCATAACAGGTGGCAACATAAAAGCTAACTCGATCATCGCACGGGCTAAGATTTCGATTAGGGTAAAGTTTATGCTGGCTTTAGACGCGGCTTTAGTTTTATCTTTAACTGTCCCTACCCTAAAGTACAAAATTAATGAAAAATACTCCATTTTAGTAAACAGTACGAAGTGGATGATCTTCGAAAGGGTTAGTTCTGACGGTCGAAATAACCACCTTCTGATTTTAGAAATAATGCATAATTGAACTTAATGACGGATAATAATACGATCGCTCGCACTGAAAATTGATTTTCATTTGCGTGAACATTTTAGATCTACATAAGTACATATATATATTCTTTGGCAATGGCGGAGAAAGCTCTGTTTAGGACGCTAATTGGCACCTAACTTGGTTTTAATTCCGCTTTCGATCTGAAAGCTCCTTTGGAGAGCGCGCCGGCTCGTGGGCCTTTGAATTAGTTATACGCCGCCGGACGCCGGCGCTGGGTTAGTACAGTGCTTTTATTATCGGCTGTATTTCCGGCCCTTTGATACGTCTGATTGGCGAAGTCAAAGGCATCTCGTGAGATGGAGGCTCGGACGGCGCGGTATGTCCCCTCACACAACGAATGACCTGCCATTTGTTAAGTTATACACGACTTTGACATGCGGTGTTGCATTATTACATAAGATTTATAGTCGTACCTACAGAGGTTAATGAAATAGTGCAAATAATGGACATTGAGAACTTTTTACTGCAGGAGCGTCATCTACACGTAACTGTCTCACATTAGGTGAGAGATATACATTCCTTTTCGTGAGAGGAAGTGAAGTTACAATGGGAAGGTGAAGCCGTTCTAAGGGATAAACTTTTACGTCATTTATTGTTGGGCAATCATATGTCAAGTCCTCGTTTGCGATCGCGTATAATTGTTGTTTATTCTTTTTACATCAATATACTCTATCGATAAGAAATTAAAACATACATGTCAAAATATTCGTTACATACATTCTTCACAGCTCGACATGGGTGAACATTAACATGTATTATTGTATTACAGGTTTATGAGACAAGCACAAAATCGAAAATCCGATGGAACGAAATTGAAAACAGAAAACTGAATTTTGGAAATAAAGTTGAATGGCAAACCGAGAAGAAATGATAGGAAGTTGTTCAAAATGATCTATTAGGTCGGGAAAAAAGATTTTCCGTATTTTCTAAGTAAAAAGTTGCAGTACAATCTTTTTGGTTGTACTGTTTGTAACTAGCTAGTTTTGATAACATTACATACATAACACTTTAGAAAAAAAATAAAAAGTAAAAACGGCTTTCCTAATGTTTTTCTGTCTATCAAAATGGGAATAAAAAAGAGGAAAAATGCAACACAAGCCGCGAAAAAAAATTGTGACGTTTATGGATCTCATGCAGTGTTGACAAGGGTAGCAAAAAACTGATCAATTGTTTTCAGTCGGGTAATTTTGATGTCAAGGATAAGTCAAGACCCTTCCCTCTGGTCGACCTGTTACGGAGAAAGTAGATGCAATTTTAGAAAAAGTAGAGCAAGATCGGAATGTTGGTTCTTAAGACAGAGCTAAAAAGCCGGGGATTTAATACAAAACAGTTTTGACCCATTTGAAAAAAGCTCGATACTTGAGTCCCTCAGGAACTAACTGAAAGAAATCTAATAAATCGTGTACTCATTTACGAATTTCTATTGAAATCTAATGAAATCAAACCACTTTTGAGAAGAACGATCACTGGTGATGAAAAACTGATTATCTACGAAAAGAACGTACAAAAAAGATCATAGTCGAAAGGAAAGCAAACTTCGCAGACTATAGGCTCAACTCGCAATATGGTGCTATGCGTATGATGGGATTAGAAGGGCATTATTATTATAAGCTTTTGCCGCCAGGTAAAACCATCAATTCGGATCTCTACTGCCAACAGCTAATGGGACTCGAGCAAGAAATAGAGAAAAAACGACCGGAATTGATCAACAGAAAGGATGTGGTTTTTCACTATGATAACATCAGACCACACAATTTTTAGCCACTCAGCAAATATTGAAAAGGTTTGGTTGGGAAGTGTCAATGCATGCATGGTATATTCCTGACCTTGCACCCTCAGATTTTCACCTGTTTCGGTCTCTTCAGAAATCTTAAAGTAGTGTTAGGTTAGCGTCAAGAGAGGACTGTCAAAACTATTTGTCGCAGTTTTTTCATCAGAAGTCCTAAAATTTATATAGCAACGGGATTTCGTCACTACCTACAAAATGGCAACAAGTTGTTGAAGAACACAGCATTTATACATTATAATTAAATGTAAATAAAATATGATAAAAAAATATCTTGAATGTAAAATATGAAAAAGCTTTTCCCCTGACCTAATATATTCACGTTAATGAAGCCAAGAATGCATTTAGCGTATGCACTATCATACACAATGAATTATGATATATCAAAGCGATCACATCCAACATATTTAACTCGTACGAGGGAATTCGTATCACAGTGACCGAAGGTGCGAGCAGAATTCTGCGATTCACCCACCTTGCGGGAAAAAGTTACCTCGGCAAACCTTGACCCTGTAGCATCCTTAGCGGGCATCTCCCGCGCCGCATGAGAGAGCACGAAGCAGTCATAACAGTGCACGCGCAACGGGTCTCCGACCAATACTAGCCGTGATCTATCGTTAGCGTTCGATCAACAAGTGCGCGGTGGCGTTCCTCGAAGCGACCGCAAGAAAAAGAATGCGTATTGATAAAGTTG